>CAUYUJ010000103.1:0-152500 GCA_963575745.1 Prorocentrum cordatum | reverse complement strand
TTCCGCGCGAGCTCTTGCGAAATCCTAAGAAAACAATATATTTTTCAATACTTTCACAACGTGCTACCAAACGGGCTTCGCGCACGCGCATGTCGAAATCTGTCGAACGCCCTTGCGCGAGTGCCGTCGCGAGAATCCTCTGCAAAAAACTGGACGGAGTGCAGACGCTCGCGTCGTCGCGCGCGTATGCCGAAAACCTTCCAAACCCATCGGTTTCGGAAGGATTTCAAAATCGTGTGTCCAAAAACCTACAAAAACACAAGGTTTCGCAACACGGATTTTCAACAAAAGCGTGCGCGCGTGCTCTTGCGTCGTCGTCGTCGTCGTCGTCCTCCTTCCTCCCGCGTCGTCGTCGTCGTCGCCTACGTCGTCCTCTGTCTTTCCTCGTGTTCGTCGTCGTCGTCTTCTTTGGCGTCGTGGTCGTTTCCGTCGTCGTTGTTGCCGTGGTCGTCCTTCCCCCTCCTCCCTCGTCGTCGTCGTCGTCGTCCGTCGTCGGCGTCTCGTCGTCGTCCCTCCTATTTCGTCGCCGTCGTCGTCGTCGCCGTTGTCGTCGTCGTCATCCCTTCTCCCTCGTCGTTGTCGTCGTCGGCACCGCCGTCCTTCCTCCTTCTTCGTCGTTCGCGTCGTCGCCGTCCTCCCTCCTCCCTCGTCGTTGTCGTCGTTGTCGTCGTTGTCGCCGTCGTCGTCCTTCCTCCTCCCTCGTCGTCGTCTTCGTTGGCGACGTCGTCGTCGTCTTCGTCGTCGTCGGCGTCGGCATCGTTGTCGTCGTCGAAGTCGTCGTCGTGTCGTCGTAGTCGCCGTCGTCGTCGTCCGCGTCGGCGTCGTTGACGTCGTCGTCGTCGGCGTCGTCGGTGTCGTCGTTGTCGTCGTCGAACTCGTTGGAGACGTCGTCGGTGTCGTCGTAGTCGGTGTCGGCGGCGCCGTCGTCGTCGTTGTCGCTGTCGTCGTCGTCGTCGGTGTTGTGGCCAAGTGTCATGTGGTACGTACCGTCACAGTCTTGTCTCAAGAGGTCTTGCGACCAAATTGCGGGAGGGAGGGTGGGACGCTTGCACGAACAGTGGAAAAGACAGCTTCAAGACGGTCAAAGATTAATTCTCCGATCTAAAAACAAAGTAGGATCTGCCCCCCCCCTGGCGTTATCGCCCCCCCTTTCCGATATGTAGATCATGTATGATTCTGACCACATGTCCATCCGAAATATGAATTTACACTATCCCAGGGGAGCCGGTATCCCCCCCCCCGAGGTTCCCTTGTAAACAAACACTATGCGGTGACATTTTTTGTTCTAACATAACACTGTTTCACGAATCCCTGGCAACAAATAGGACGAAGGGCGCACGCGCGCGTCGTCGCGCACGCATGCCGAAATCCTTCAAAACCCTTCGGTGCCGGAAGGCTTTCGCAATCGAGCTTCCAAACAAACATACAAAAAAACATGGTTTCGCAACACTGATTTGTTAAAAAAACGTCCGCGCGAGCTCTTGCGAAATCTTCAGAAAACCATAGGTTTTTCAAGATGTCCACAACATGCTACCAAACGGGCGTCGCGCGCATGTCGAAATCTGTCGAACGCCCTTGCTCGTGTGCCGTCGCGAGAATCCTTTGCAAAAAACGTGACGAAGTGCAGACGCTCTCGTCGTCGCGCGCGTATGCCGAAAACCTTCCAAACCTTCCGAAAAACAACCGCGTGCGCGCGCGCTCTTGCGTCGTCGTCGTCGTCGTCCTCCCTTTTCCTTCGTCGTCGTCGTCGCCGTCGTCGTCTTCTGTCTTTCCTCGTCGTCGTCGTCGTCGTCTTGGCGTCGTCGTCGTTTCCGTCGTCGTTGTCGCCGTGGTCGTCTTTCCTCCCTCGTCGTTTTCGTCGGCGTTCCGTCGTTGTCCCTCCTGTTTCGTCGCCGTCGTCGTCGTCGTCGTCTTCACTACACCCTCGTCGGTATCCTCCTCCCTCGTCGTCGTCGTCGTCCGTCGTCGGCGTCTCGTCGTCGTCCTTCCTGTTTCGTCGCCGTCGTCGTCGTCTTCGTCGTCGTTGTCGTCGTCGTCTTTCCTCCTCCCTCGTCGTTGGCGTCGTCGGCATCGCCGTCCTTCCTCCTTCTTCGTCGTTCGCGCTGTCGCCGTCTTTCATCATCCATCGTCATTGTCGTCGTTGTCGCCGTCGTCGTCCTCCCTCCTCCCTCGTCGTCGTCTTCGTTGACGACGTCGTCGTCGTCTTCGTCGTCGTCGTCGTCGTCGTCGGCGTCGTCGTCGTCGTCGTCGACGTCGGCGGTGTCGTCGTAGTCGGCGTCGGCGGCGCCGTCGTCGTCGTCGTCGCTGTCGTCGTCGTCGTCGGTGTCGTGGCCAAGTGCCATGTGGTACATACCGTCACGGTCTTGTCTCAAGAAGTCTTGCGACCAAGTTGCGGGTGGGTGGGTGGGTGGGATGTTTGCGCGAGCAGTGGAGGTGGTCAGGCGCGGTGCAGGGTAGTCAATTCTCCTTTCTAAAACAAACTAAGATCTACCCCCCCCCCCGGCGTTATCGGAAAGTGCGCCAGTGGATCTCCCCGAATACACTATAGAGGGGGGGGGGTCCAGAACCCCCCCCCCCCCCCCCCCCCTTTCAAGGGCGGGGCGGAGGTCCGGACCGAGATTCGGTCTCTTTACAACCAGAGCAACCACTTTACAACCAGATGGGTTACTTTACAACCAACATAGGATTGGAAAGTATGTTTTTTCATCGAGAACGTCCACTTTGCAACCAGAACGGCCCACTTTACAACCAGAACGGACCACTTTACAACCAGAACGGGCCACTTCACAACCAGAACGGACCACTTTACAACCAGCTCAGAGTGGCCGTGCGTGTTTGGGCGTTCCGCAAAGTGCCCCAGAGCAAGTGGGCGCTCTGAAAAATGCCCCAGAGCAAGTGGGCGCTCTGAAAAATGCTCCAGAGCAAGTGGGCGCTCTCAAAAGTGCTCCAGGGCGCGCGGACGCTCTGAAAAGTGATCCAGAGCACGTGGGCGCTCTGGAGCCCGAGCGCCTGAACTCTCTGCGCAGGCCCCAGCGATGCCTCTGAGCCCGAGGACCTGGACGCTCTGCGCAGGCCCCAGCGATGCCTCTGAGCCCGAGGACCTGGACGCTCCGCGCAGGCCCCAGCGATGCCTCTGAGCCCGAGCGCCTGGACGCTCTGAGCAGGCCCCAGCGATGCCTCTGAGCCCGAGCGCCTGGACGCTCTGGCGCTCTGAGCCCAGCAGACTAAGACAGGGCTTGCTAGCTGGGGCCAAGCGGCCTCAACAAGGGCCCCGTGCTCGCACGGGAATAAGGCGACAGCGTACGTAGGAAGGCTCAGGGCGACGCGCTGCCCATTTGAGGGGTCACTCACAGGAAGCGAGCCCAGTGGCCTCCACAAGGGCCCAGCGCTCCAGGGAACTAGGCCATTGGCACCGCGGGTCTCTTGGGCCACGTTGGCCCCTGAAGCCCCACGGTGTTCTGCGAGGGGCTAAGTGCGCCAGCTCCAGTTGGCCCCCTGCTGCTCCTCGTCTTGGAAGATCGAAGTTCCACGTTCCGAATAAATGCAACTATTTCGAAGATCGTTTCTTCCAGCGTCAGCCACAGTGCCAGCGCAGCAATGCAGGTATCCTGCTCGGGCAGCAGCCTCAGCCACCGTGCCAGCGCAGCAGCATGAGCCACCGTGACAGCGCATCACCGCCACCTTTGTGCCTGCTACCACCACGCTTACCGCTGCAGCCCCGCTACCTCCACAATTCCGACTGACCCCCCGCTACTACCGCAAATCCCATTGCATCCCAGCTACCACCACAGTTCCCACCGTTGCCTGGCGACCACCACAGTGGCCACCGCAGCTTCCCAACACCATGCAGTTCCCATCGTAGCCCCCGCTACCACCACATCTCCCACTACAGCTTTCCACTGCCCTGCAGCTCCAGTCTTGGACGGGGTCATGGTTTATTCGTACGCCCTGCGCAACTAGCCTTCGCCCGCCAGAAAAAAAAAAAAGGCGGAGCAAGCAATGGCAGAACTGACCGACAGAGCTTAGAGAGCAGGTCAAAACTCGAGTCCGCCCACCAGCACGCAACATGCCATAGCGCACCAGGTCGCCGCGTCGCCAACTCGCGCGCAGTGCTTCTTCGCGCGCGATGGGCAACTTCACAACCAACATGCCTCAAAGAGCCCAAAGCCACCCTTGCGCTTGCCCACGGAGATTTCAGGGAAAGGCACGCGTGCATTCAATATGTGTTTTTACTTGCCTGGTTGTAAAATGCCCTTCCTGGTTGTGAAGTGCCCTTCTCGGTTTTTGTCAGCTGGTTGCAAAGTGGCCCATCTGGTTGTAAAGTGCGCTTCTGGTTGTAAAGTGACCCACGCGCGGCCCACCCCCCCCCCCATACGGGGGGTGGGAGTTCCGACCCCCCCCCCCCCCCCCCCCCCCCCCCCCTCCCTTGAGGGGGGTGGGCGGGGGAGGGGGGGGGGGGGGGGGTCAGGAACCCCCGCCCCCTCTCCCCCCCTTGGCGCTGGAAAGAAGGGGGGGGGTTCGGACCCCCCCCCCCCCCCCTCGTGTAGGGAGTGCGGAGTTGGGAGTAGGGAGTGGTGAGTAGTGAGTTAGTGCGTAGTGAGCATTGGGTACTGCATAGTGGGTATTGAGTGGCGAGTAGGGAGTAGGGAGTAGGGAGTAGTGTGTAGTGTGTACTGATAAGTGAGTAGTGAATGGCGAGTAGTGAATAGTGAGTAGTGAGTAGCAAGTAGCGAGTAGTGAGTACTGAGTGGGCAAAGGGAGCAATGAATAGTGGGTAGTGAGTAGTGGGTGGCGGGTAGTGATTCATGAGTAGTGAATAGTGGGTAGTGCGAAGGGCGTAGTGAGTAGTGAGTAGTGAGTAGTGGGTAAGTAGTGAGTAGTGAGTAGGGAGTAGTGAGTACTAAGTAGTACGTAATGCGTAATAAGTATTGAGTAATGAGTAGTGATGAATAGAGAGTAGTGGGTAGTGGCACTGGGTAGTGAGTAGTGGGTAGTGAGTAGTGAGTAGTGAGGAGCGAGTAGGGCGTAGTGAGTAGTGAGTAGTAAGTAGAGAGTAGTCAGTAGTGAGTAGTGGGTACTGATCAGTGAGTAACGAGTACGGAGTAGCGAGTAGTGAGTAATGAGTAGTGAGTAGGGAGTAGTGAGCAGTGAGTAGTAAGTGGTGGGTAGCGCTTAGTGGGTAGTGAGTAGCGGTTGGTGAGTAGTGGGTAGTGGGTAGTGAATAGTGACTAGTGACTAGTGTGTTGTGACTAGTGACTAGAGACTATGTAGTGACTAGTGAGTAGGGAGTAGTAAGTAGTGAGTAGTGAATCGTGAAAAGCGGGATGTGAGTAGTGAGTATTGAGTAGCGAGTATGGGAGCAGCGAAGTACTGAGTACTGTGTAGCCAGTATTGTGTAGGGAGTAGGGAGTAGCGAATAGCGAGTAGTGGGTACTGAGTAGTGATTTGTAGGCAATGAGTAGTTAGTAGTGAGTAGTGAGTAGTGGATAGTGGGTAGTGGGTAGTGAATAGTGATTAGTGAATAGGGAGTAGTGAATAGTGCTTAGTGAGTAGTGAGTATTAGTATTGGGTAATGGGTAGTGAGGAGTGAGTAGGTAGGAGGGGGTAGTGAATAGGGAATCGTGAGTAGCGAGTAGTGGGTGGTGGGTAGTGAGTTGTGGATAGTGAGTAGTGAGTCGTGGGTAGTGAGTAGGGGGTAGTGAGAAGTGAGTAGCGAATAGCGAGTAGTCAGTAGTGGGTAGTGAGTAATGAGTAGTGAGTACTCTTTGGGGCTGG
Organism: Prorocentrum cordatum; assembly: GCA_963575745.1. Classification (NCBI taxonomy): domain Eukaryota; class Dinophyceae; order Prorocentrales; family Prorocentraceae; genus Prorocentrum; species Prorocentrum cordatum. The sequence continues at coordinate 146,725 of CAUYUJ010000103.1, read as the reverse complement.
GGTTAGTGGTTGGGGTTAAGATTAGGGCTTTGGGTGAGGGCGAAAACTAGGGGTAGGGGTGGCGGGGTCCGGGTTCCGGAGTCAGGGGGCGGCGTGGCGAAAGGAGGGTATGGGCGGGGGGGTTCGGACCCCCCCCGCCTTTTTGAAAGGGGAGAGGTGGGGGGTTCCCCGACGACGGATCGGGGAAAAGGGGGGAAGGGGGGGGTCCCCGACGACGGATCGGGGAAGGGGGGGAGGGGGGCGGGGGTTCCCCGACAACGGATCGGGGAAGGGGGGAGGGGGGGGGTCGTACCCCCCCCCCCTTTGGGGAGATCCAGCGGCGCACCCTCGCGTTATCGGTCCCCTTTTCGGGTATGTGAACCACGTATGATTCTGACCACATGTCCATCCTAAATATGAAGTTGCACTATCCCCGGGGGGCCGGTAACCCCCCCCTGAGGGCCCCTTGTAAAAGAACACTATGCGGTGACATTTTTGTTCTAACATAATCCTTGTTCACGAATCCCTGGCAAAAAACGAGACGAAGTGCGCGCACGCGCGTCGTCGCGCGCGCATGCCGAAATCCTTCAAAACCTTCGGTGCCGGAAAGACTTCGCAGTCGAATTCCCCAAAAACATACAAAAACACATGGTTTCGCGACACGGATTTGCTAAAAAAGCTTCCGCGCGAGCTCTTGCGAAATCTTAAGAAAAACAATGGGTTGTTCAAGATGTCCACAAAATGCTATTAACCGGGCTTCGCGCGCGCGCGTGTCGAAATCTGTCGAACGCCCTTGCGCGTGTGCCGTCGCGGCAATCCTGTGCAAAAAACGAGACGAAGTGCAGACGCGCGCGTCGTCGCGCGCGTATGCCGAAATCCTTCAAAACCCATCGGTTTCGGAAGGACTTCAAAATCGTGTGCAAAAACCTACAAAAACCCAAGGTTGCACAAAACGGATTGTCAACAAAAGCGTGCGCGCGCGCTCTTGCGTCGTCGTCGTCGTCGTCGTCGCCGTCCTCCCTCCTCCCGCGTCGTCGTCGTTGTCGTCGCCTACGTCGTCCTCTGTCTTTCTTCGTGTTCGTCGTCGTCGTCCTCGTTGGCGTCGTGGTCGTTTCCGTCGTCGTTGTCGCCTTCGTCCTTCTTCCTCCTCGTCGTCCTTCTTCCTCCTCGTCGTCGTCGTCCGTCGTCGGCGTCTCGTCGTCGTCCCTCATATTTCGTCGCCGTCGTCGTCGTCGTCGTCGTCGTCATCCTTCCTCCCTCGTCGTTGTCGTCGTCGGCGTCGCCGTCCTTCCTCCGTTTTCGTCGTTCGCGTCGTCGCCGTCCTCCCTCCTCCCTCGTCGTTGTCGTCGTTGTCGTCGTTGTCGCCGTCGTCGTCCTCCCCCCTCCCTCGTCGTCGTCTTCGTTGGCGACGTCGTTGCCGTCGTCGTCGTTGTCTTCGTCGTCGTCGTCGGCGTCGTCGTCGGCGTCGTCGTCGTCGTTGTTATCGTCGTCGTCGTCGGCGTCGTCGTCGTCGTCGGTGTCGTTGCCGTCGTGGTCGCTGTCGTCGTCGACGTCGTTGGAGACGTCGTCGGTGTCGTCGTCGTCGGTGTCGGCGGCGCCGTCGTCGTCGTCGCTGTCGTCGTCAGCGTCGGTGTCGTGGCCAAGTGCCATCTGGTACCCACCGTCACGGTCTTGTTTTTAAGAGGTCTTGCGACCAAGTTGCGGGTGGGAGGGTGGGATGTTTGCACGAGCAGCGGAGAGGACACGGTCAACTTGAGCAAATGATAGGTTATCCTTTCTAAAAACAGAATAGGATCCACCCCCCCTGGCGTTATCATATGACTCGGACCACATGTCCATCCCAAATGTGAATTTACATTATCCCCGGGGGGCCGGTATTCCCCACCGGAAGTTCCCTTGTGAAAAACAATATGCGGTGACATGTTTTGCTCTCACATAAGACTGTTTCGCGCATCCCATTCCAAAAAAAGACGAAGTGCGCACGCGCGCATCGTCGCGCGCGCATGCCGAAATCCTTCAAAAACCTTCGGTGCCGGAGAGATTTCGCAATCGAGTTGCCAAAACACCTACAAAAACACAGGGTCTCGCAACACGGATTTGCTAAAAAAAGCTTCCGCGCGAGCTCTTGCGAAATCTTAAGAAAACCATGGGTTCTTCAAGATTTTCACAAAATGCTATGAAACGGGCTTCGCGCGCGCGCGTGTCGAAATCTGTCGAAGGCCCTTGCGCGCGTGCTGTCGCGAGAATCCTGTGCAAAAAATGAAACGAAGTGCAGACGCGCGCGTCGTCGCGCGCGTGCGCCGAAATCCTTCAAAACCCATAGGTTTCGGAAGGACTTCAAAATCATGTCCCCCAAAACCTACAAAAACCCGAGGTTTCGCAACACGGATTTTCAACAAAAGCGTGCGCGCGCACTCTTGCGTCGTCGTCGTCGTCGTCGCCGTCCTCCCTCCTCCCGCGTCGTCGTCGCTGTCGTCGCCTACGTCGTCCTCTGTCTTTCCTCGTGTTCGTCGTCGTCGTTCTCGTTGGCGTCGTGGTCGTTTCCGTCGTCGTTGTCGCCGTGGTCGTCCTTCCTCCTCCTCCCTCGTCGTCGTCGTCGTCGTCTTCGTCGTCGTTGGCGTCGGCGTCGGCGTCGTCGTCGTCGTCGTCGTTGTCGTCGTCTTCCCTTCTCCCTCGTCGTTGTCGTCGCGGGCGTCGCCGTCCTTCCTCCTTCTTCGTCGTTCGCGTCGTCGCCGTCCTCCCTCCTCCCTCGTCGTTGTCGTCGTCGTCGTCGTTGTCGCCGTCGTCGTCCTCCCCCCTCCCTCGTCGTCGTTTTCGTTGGCGACGTCGTTGTCGTCGTCGTCGTTGTCTTCGTCGTCGGCGTCGTCGGCGTCGTCGTCGGCGTCGTCGTCGGCGTCGTTGTCATCGTCGTCGTCGGCGTCGTCGTCGTCGGTGTCGTCGTCGTCGTGGTCGCTGTCGTCGCCGAAGTCGTTGGAGACGTCGTCGGTGTCGTCGTCGTCGGTGTCGGCGGCGCCGTCGTCGTCGTCGTCGCTGACGTCGTCGGCGTCGGTGTCGCGGCCAGGTGCCATCTGGTACCCACCGTCACGGTCTTGTTTTAAGAGATCTTGCGACCAAGTTGCGGGTGGGAGAGTGGGATGTTTGCACGAGCAGTGGAGAAGACAGCTTCAAGTTGAGCACTTCTCCTTTCTAAAAACAGAATAGGATCTACCACCCCCGGCGGTATCGGTTCACCTTTCGGGTATGTAATTCATGTATGATTCTGACCACATGTTCATCCTATATATGAATTTACATTATCCCCAGAGGGCCGGTAGCCCCCCCCTGAGGTTCCCTTGTAACAAACACTATGCGATGACATTTTTGTTCTAACATAACACTGTGTCAGGAATCCGTTGCAAAAAATGACGAAGTGCACAGGCGCGCGTCGTCGCGCGCGCATGCTGGAATCCTTGAAAAACTTTCGGTGCTGGAAGGATTTCGCAATCGAGTTTCCAAACAACATACTAAAACACAGGGCTTCGCAACACTGATGTGCTAAAAAAGCTTCCGCGCGAGCTCTTGCGAAATCTTACGAAAACCATGGGTTCTTCAAGATGCTCAAACAAACAATCCAATAAAACGGGCTTCGCGCGCGCGCATGTCGAAATCTGTCGAACGCCCTTGCGCGTGTGCCTTCGCGAGAACCCTATGCAAAAAACGGGACGAAGTGCAGACGCGCGCGTCGTCGCGCGCGTATGCCGAAATCCTTCAAAACCCATCGGTTCCAGAAAGATTTCAAAATCGTGTGTCCCAAAAAACCGGCAAAAAACACAAGGTTTCGCAACACGGATTTCCAACAAAAGCGTTCGCGCGCGCTCTTCCGACGTCGTCGTCGTCGTCGTCGTCGTCGTCGCCGTTCTCCCTCCTCCCGCGTCGTCGTCGTCGTCGTCGCCGCCTACGTCGTCCTCTGTCTTTCCTCGTGTTCGTCGTCGTCGTCCTCTTTGGCGTCGTGGTCGTTTCCGTCGTCGTTGTCGACTTTTCGTCCTTCCTCCTCCTCCCTCGTCGTCGTCGTCGTCGTTCGTCGTCGTCGTCTCGTCGTCGTCCCTCCTATTTCGTCGCCGTCGTCGTCGTCGTTTTCGTCGTCGTCTTCCCTCCTCCTTCGTCGTTGTCATCGTCGGCGTCGCCGTCCTTCCTCCTTCTTCGTCGTTCGCGTCGTCGCCGTCCTCCCTCCTCCCTCGTCGTTGTCGTCGTTGTCGTCGTTGTCGCCGTCGTCGTCCTTCCTCCTCCCTCGTCGTCGTCTTCGTTGGCGTCGTCGTCGTCTTCGTCGTCGTCGGCGTCGGCGTCGTTGTCGTCGGAAACGTCGTCGGTGTCGTCGTAGTCGTTGTCGTCGGTGTCGTCGTAGTCGGTCTTAAGAGCTTTTGCAAACCAACTTGCGGGTGGGTGGGTGGGATGTTTGCAAGAGCGCGGGATGTGTCACATCATGGGCGAAAAACAATTCTCGTTTCTAAAAACAAAAGAGACTCTACCCACCCCGGTGTTATCGGTTCACCTTTCGAGTATGCAAATCATATACGATTCTGACCACATGTCCATCCCAAATATGAATTTACACTATCCCCTGGGGGCTGGTATCCCCCCCCTGAGGTTCCCTGGTAAAAAACACTATGCGGTGGCATTTGTTGCTCCAACATAGCACATTTTGCAAATTAGCCTGACGAAAGACCCAACCATACGTAGTTGTGAATACCGCAATTGTGGATATATTCTTCGGTGGCGCCCCCGGGTCACGAAACAAGTGAGGGGTGTGCCGACATGGGGGGGTAGAACCGCATGCGAGCGCAGCCACTGGGGCGCTCGGTGGAGCTCCCTATGGGGCCACGAAACGTGTGAGGGGTGTGCCAGAATGGGGGGTGGAACCGCATGCGGGCGCAGCCACTGGGGCCTTCGGTGGAGCCCCTATGGGGCCACGAAACGTGCGAGGGGTATGCCAGAATGGGGGGTGGAACCGCATGCGGGCGCAGCCCTGGGGCTTCGGTGGAGCTCCCTATGGGGCCACGAAACGTGTGAGGGGTGTGCCAGAAATGGGGGGTGGAACCGCATGCGGGCGCAGCCACTGGGGCCTTCGGTGGAGCTCCCTATGGGGCCACTAAACGTGTGAGGGGTGTGCCAGAATGGGGGGTGGAACCGCATGCAGGCGCAGCCACTGGGGCCTTCGGTGGAGCTCCCTATGGGGCCACGAAACGTGTGAGGGGTGTGCCAGGATGGGGGTGGAACCGCATGCGGGCGCAGCCATGGGGCCTTCGGTGGAGCTCCTATGGGGCCACGAAACGTGTGAGGGGTGTTGCCAGAATGGGGTGTGGAACCGCATGGAGCGCAGCCATGGGGCCTTCGGTGGAGCTCCCTATGGTGTGAGGGGTGTGCCACGAAACGTGTGAGGTGGAACCGCATGCGGGCGCAGCCACTGGGGCCTTCGGTGGAGCTCCCTATGGGGCCACGAAACGTGTGAGGGGTGTGCCAGAATGGGGGGTGGAACCGCATGCGGGCGCAGCCACTGGGGCCTTCGGTGGAGCTCCCTATGGGGCCACGAAACGTGTGAGGGGTGTGCCAGAATGGGGGGTGGAACCGCATGCGGGCGCAGCCACTGGGGCCTTCGGTGGAGCTCCCTATGGGGCCACGAAACGTGTGAGGGGTGTGCCAGAATGGGGGTGGAACCGCATGCGGGCGCAGCCACTGGGGCCTTCGGTGGAGCTCCCTATGGGGCCACGAAACGTGTGAGGGGTGTGCCAGAATGGGGGGTGGAACCGCATGCGGGCGCAGCCACTGGGGCCTTCGGTGGAGCTCCCTATGGGGCCACGAAACGTGTGAGGGGTGTACCAGAATGGGGGGTGGAACCGCATGCGGGCGCAGCCACTGGGGCCTTCGGTGGAGCTCCCTATGGGGCCACGAAACGTGTGAGGGGTGTGCCAGAATGGGGGGTGGAACCGCATGCGGGCGCAGCCACTGGGGCCTTCGGTGGAGCTCCCTATGGGGCCACGAAACGTGTGAGGGGTGTGCCAGAATGGGGGGTGGAACCGCATGCGGGCGCAGCCACTGGGGCCTTCGGTGGAGCTCCCTATGGGGCCACGAAACGTGTGAGGGGTGTGCCAGAATGGGGGGTGGAACCGCATGCGGGCGCAGCCACTGGGGCCTTCGGTGGAGCTCCCTATGGGGCCACGAAACGTGTGAGGGGTGTGCCAGAATGGGGGGTGGAACCGCATGCGGGCGCAGCCACTGGGGCCTTCGGTGGAGCTCCCTATGGGGCCACGAAACGTGTGAGGGGTGTGCCAGAATGGGGGGTGGAACCGCATGCGGGCGCAGCCACTGGGGCCTTCGGTGGAGCTCCCTATGGGGCCACGAAACGTGTGAGGGGTGTGCCAGAATGGCGGGTGGAACCGCATGCGGGCGCAGCCACTGGGGCCTTCGGTGGAGCTCCCTATGGGGCCACGAAACGTGTGAGGGGTGTGCCAGAAGGGAAGGGGAGGAGGGAGGAGGAAGGAGAGGAGGAGGAAGGAGGAAGGAGGAAGGAGGAACGCGGAACGCGGGGACCGTCTCTTCAAAACGAGGACCCAACAACACAGGTTGGATGGGGAAAAAACTATGCGGTGACACTACTTGCTCTCACATTACACTTTTATCGAATCCCTTGCACAAAATTAGACGAAATGCACGCGCGCGCGTCGTCGCGCGCGCATGCCGAAATCCTTGAAAACCTTCGATGCCGGAAGGATGTCGCAACCGAGTTTCCAAAACAAACACTAAATTACAAGGTTTCGCAACACCGATTTGCTAAAAAAGCTTCCGTGCGAGCTCATGCGAAATCTTAAGCTAACCATTGGTTGTTCAAGATTTTCACAAAATGCTATTAAACGGGCTTCGCGCGAACGCATGTCGAAATCTGTCGAACGCCCTTGCGCGTGTGCCGTCGCAAGAATCCTTCGTAAAAAATGGGACGAAGTGCAGACGCGCACGTCGTCGCGCGCGTATGCCGAAATCGTTCAAAACCCATCGGCTCCGGAAGGATTTCAAAATCGTATGTCCAAAAAGCCTACAAAAACCCGCGTCGTCGTCGTCGTCGTCGTCTACGTCGTCCTGCCTTTCCTCGTGTTCGTCGTCGTCGTCCTCATTGGCGTCGTGGTCGTTTCCGTCGTCGTTGTCGCCGTGGTCGTCCTTCCTCCTCCACCTCCCTCGTCGTCGTCGTCGTCGTCCGTCGTCGGCGTCTCGTCGTCGTCGTTGTCGTCGTCGTCGTCTTCCTTCCTCCCTCGTCGTTGTCGTCGTCGGCGTCGCCGTCCTTCCTCCTTCTTCGTCGTTCGCGTCGTCGCAGTCCTCCCTCTTCCCTCGTCGTCGTCTTCGTTGGCGACGTCGTTGTCGCCGTCGTCGTCGTTGTCTTCGTCGTCGTCGTCGTCGGCGTCGTCGTCGTCGGCGTCGTCGTCGTCGTTGTCATCGTCGTCGTCGTCGGCGTCGTCGTTGTCGTCGGTGTCGTCGTCGTCGTGGTCGCTGTCGTCGTCGAAGTCGTTGGAGACGTCGTCGGTGTCGTCGTCGTCGGTGTCGGCGGCGTCGTCGTCGTCGCTGTCGCTGTCGTCGTCGGCGTCGGTGTCGTGGCCAAGTGCCATCTGGTACCCACCGTCACGGTCTTGTCTTCAGAGCTTTTGCGAACAAGTTGCGGGTGGGAGGGTGGGATGTTTGCACAAGAAGCGGAGAGGACAGCTTCAAGTTGAGCAAGTGATTGATTCTCCTTCCTAAAAAAATGATAAATCCGCCGACCCTGTCGGCGTGTGTGAGGGGCTTTTCCGTTCGAGCCGTCATCTCCGTCATTCTTTGTACTCGTCGTCTCTGTCCTTCCCTTTCCCTGGGAGACCTCTTCCCCTGGGCTCCAGCCAAGCCGACCTTGAGCAACCTCGTAATTGAGTCGAAAGGAAGCCCCTTCCCTTTGATCCCTCCCCCGCCGGGAGGGGGAGGGGGGTAGCGACCCCCCCCCGGGTCAGATACGACGCCCCCCCCTGGGACGCCTCTTCCCCTGGGCTCCAGCCAAGCCGACCTTGAGCAACCTCGTAATTGAGTCGAAGGGAAGCCCCTTCCCTTTGATCCCTCCCCCGCCGGGAGGGGGGGGGGGTAGCGACCCCCCCCCGGGTCAGATACGACGCCCCCCCTGGGACTCCTCTTCCCCTGGGCTCCAGCCAAGCCGACCTTGAGCAACCTCGTAATTGAGTCGAAGGGAAGCCCCTTCCCTTTGATCCCTCCCCCGCCGGGAGGGGGGGGGTTGGGGTGGGGGTACCGACCCCCCCCCCGGGGTGAGATAGATCGCCCCCCCCCTGGGACGTCCCTTTCCCCTGGGTTTCCATCCGCTGGGTTTTAGTAATTCGGCTGTCCCGGCACGTAGGCTCCGAGTTCCCGACGATTCCCTCCCCCGCCGGGAGGGGGGGGGGGGTTGGGGGGTACCGACCCCCGACCCCCCAACCGGCGCAGATACGACGCCCCCCCTGGGACTCCTCTTCCCCTGGGCTCCAGCCAAGCCGACCTTGAGCAACCTCGTAATTGAGTCGAAGGGAAGCCCCTTCCCTTTGATCCCTCCCCCGCCGGGAGGGGGGGGGGGTATGGGGGGGGTCCGACCCCCCCCAAATGTCAGATACGCCGTACGACGCCCCCCCTGGGACTTCCTCTTCCCTGGGACGCTGACAACCCTCTTAATTGAGTCGAAGGGAAGCCCTTCCCTTTGATCCCTCCCCGCCGGGAGGAGGGGGGGGTAGGGGGGTTGTACCCGCCCCCCCGGGTCAGATACGACGCCCCCCCCTGGGACTCCTCTTCCCCTGGGCTCCAGCCAAGCCGACCTTGAGCAACCTCGTCATTGAGTCGAAGGGAAGCCCCTTCCCTTTGATCCCTCCCCCGCCGGGAGGCGAGGGGGGGGTAGCGGGGGGCGGTAGCGACCCCCCCCCCAGGTCAGATACGACGCCCCCCCCCGTACCAACCTTGAGCAACGTCGTAATTGAGTCGAAGGGAAGCCCCTTCCCTTTCCCTTCCCCGCCGGGGGAGGGAGAAGGGGTCCCGGGGGGGGTCCCGGGGGAGTCCCGGGGAAGTCCCGGGTCAGATACGACACCTCTCTCCCCCACCTTCTCGTCCTTCTCCCCGTTCCCCAAAACCATCCCACAGCCCGTGCCTCTTGCTGCGCATTGCGAACAGGGTCGGCGGCACCGGCCGTCTGCCTCGTAATATCGATTATACCCCCTCCCCACCCCGGACTTATCGGCTCCCCCTGAGACAATATGATTTCATATATATATATATATATATATATATATATATATATATAACCTGCACACTCGTCCATCCTAAATACGAAATCATACCATCCCAGCCAAACCGGGTTCCCCCCCTGAGGTTCCCCTGTAAAAAACACCATGCGGTGTTGCTCTAACATAAAACTTGTCCGCGAATCCCTTGCAAAAAACGAAACGAAGTGCACACGCGCGCGTCGTCGCGCGCGCATGCCGAAATCCTTCAAAAACCTTCGGTTCCGAAGAGATTTCAAAATAGAATTTCCCAAAAAAATGCAAAAACACAAGGTGTCGCAACACTGGTTTGCAAAAAACGCTTACGCGCGAGCTCTTGCGAAATCTTAGGAAACCATTTGTTCTTCAAGATTTTCACAAATTGCTATTAAACGTGCTTCGCGCGCGCATGTCGAAATCTGTCGAACGCCCTTGCGCATGTGCCGTCGCGAGACTCCCCGGCAAATCATAGGTCTTCCAAGATTTCTACAAAATGCTACCAAACGGGGTTCGCGCGCGCATGTCGACATCTGTCGAACGCCCTTGCGCGTGTGCCGTCGCGACAATCCTTTGCCAAAAAATGTGGCGAATTGCAGACGCGCGCGAAGTCCCGCGCGTATGCCGAAATCCTTCAAAAACCATTGGTTTCGAAAGGATTCCAACATCGTGCCCAAAAAACCTACAAAAACACAAGGTTTCGCAACACGGGTTTTCAACAAAAGCGTGCGCGCGCGCTCTTGCGTCGTCGTCGTCGTCGTCCTCCCTCCTCCCTCGTCGTCGTCGTCATCGTCGTCATCGCCGTCGTCGTCTTCTGTCTTTCCTCGCCGTCATCGTCGTCGTCTTGGCGTCGTCGTCGCTTCCGTCGTCGTTGTCGCCGTGGTCGTCCTCCCTCCATCGTCGCCTTCGTCGGCGTCTCGTCGTTGTCCCTCCTATTTCGTCGTCGTCGTCGTCGTGGTCTTCACTCATCTCTCGTCGTTATCCTCCTCCCTCGTCGTCGTCGTCGTCGTCGTCCGTCGTCGGCGTCTCGTCGTCGTCCCTCCTATTTCGTCGCCGTCGTCGTCGTCGTCTCCGTCGTCGTTGTCGTCGTCGTCTTCCCTCCTCCGTCGTCGTTGTCGTCGTCGGCGTCGCCGTCATTCCTCCTTTTTCGTCGTTCGCGTCGTCGCCGTCTTTCCTCCTCCACCGTCGTTGTCGTCGTTGTCGCCGTCGTCGTTTTTCCTCCTCCCTCGTCGTCGTCTCCGTTGGCGACGTCGTCGTCGTCGTCGGCGTCGGCGTCGTCGTCGTCTTCGTCGACGTCGACGTCGGCGGTGTCGTCGTAGTCGGTGTCTGCGGCGCCGTCGTCGTCGTTGTCGCTGTCGTCGTCGGTGTCGTGGCCAAGTGCCATGTGGGACCTACCATCACGGTCTTGTCTTAAGAAGTCTTGCGACCAAGTTGCGGGTGGGAGGGTGGGATGTTTGCACGAGCGCTAGAGAAGACAGCTTCAAGACGGTCAAAGCTGATTCTCCTATCTAAGAGACTAATAGACTCTACCCCCCCGGACTTACCGGTCCATCCTAAATATGAAATCAGATCACCCCAGCCAAACCAAACCGGTTTCCTCCCCTGAGGTTCCCTTGTAAAAAACACGATGCGGTGACATTGTTAATTCTAACATAACAATGTTTCACGAATCCATGGCAAAAAACGAAACGAAGTGCACACGCGCGCGTCGTCGCGCGCGCATGCCGAAATCCTTCAAAAACCTTCGGTGCCGGAAGGATTTCGCAATCGAGTTTCCAAAAAGCATATAAAAAACACAAGGTTTCGCAACACTGGTTTGCTAAAACAGCTTACGCGCGAGCTCTTGCGGAATCTTAAGAAACCATGGGTTCTTCAAGATTTTCACAAATTGCTATTAAACGTGCTTCGCGCGCGCGCATGTCGAAATCTGTCGAACGCCCTTGCGCGTGTGCCGTCGCGAGACCCCCCTGCAACAAATGGGGCGAAGTGCAGACGCGCGCGTCGTCGCGCGCGTATGCCGAAAACCTTCAAAACCCATAGGTTTCGGAAGGATTCCAAAATCATGTGTCCAAGAAACCTGCAGAAACCCAAGGTTTCGCAACACGGGTTTTCAACACAAGCGTGCGCGCGCGCTCTTGCGTCGTCGTCGTCATCGTCGCCGTCCTCCCTCCTCCCGCGTCGTCGTCGTCGTCGTCGCCTACGTCGTCCTCTGTCCTTCCTCGTGTTCGTCGTCGTCGTCCTCTTTGGCGTCGTGGTCGTTTCCGTCGTCGCTGTCGCCGTGGTCGTCCTTCCTCCTCCTCCCTCGTCGTCGTCGTCGTCCGTCGTCGGCGTCTCGTCGTCGTCCCTCCTATTTCGTCGCCGTCGTCGTCGTCTTCGTCGTTGTCGTCGTCGTCTTCCCTCCTCCCTCATCGTTGTCGTCGTCGGCGTCGCCGTCCTTCCTCCTTCTTCGTCGTTCGCGTCGTCGCCGTCCTCCCTCAACGTCCTTACCCTACGTCCCCATTCATCCAAAAGCAAGGGGCTGTGGGCAGGACTTCGGATGCGCGGGCGCATGAGCATGCTGTCAGATCAATTTTCCAGGGCATGGTCTCAGACCATCGGGATGGCAGAAACTAGGATGAGAACACGCTCAGTTACCACGATAGGGCCATATTCGGTTTTCCATTCCCCCGGCACACAGATGCGGACGCACGGGTGTTCTCTGTGGGTACAGACGAAGTTGCTTCATCCTTTTCAACATGTCTTTGCCAATGCGAGGCGAGCGGCTGTCAGTCTTGTCTCACCTACGCGTATGTTTGCCACCGTCCAGACAGACAGGCATAAGCTCAATATCTTTATATTGCATGCACCTCATAGTCGACGGCCCCCCGCAGAAATCGAGAAATGGTGGGTTGACACCGGTCGGCAGTGCAAGAAGCATCTTCAGCCAGATGCTATGCCCATCGTGCTGTGCGATGCCAACTCGGCGATAGGCTCGCAGCAGTCCAAGGCTATCGGCCCAGTAGGGGCCGAACAGGGGAATCCAAATGGCGCCAAGTTTCACCGGTTCTCCACACAACAGGACCATTGCATCCCTGCCACGTTTTCCAAGACGTCTAGCATCTCAGCCACATGGACCGCCCCTGGGGCCATTAAAGCGTCCAAAAGGATCGACTACATTGCGATCCCCCAGAGCCAGTTGGATTCTGCGACGTGGTCAGGCGTTGACGTGACTATATACGCCGCAGTTCAATGGCAGCAAGACCACGATGCAGTGGGTATCATGTGTTCTGTCCCCTGTCTCAAGTCACCCTCCTCCTTCTCCCCGTCCAGGCCCAGAATTTGTCCCCGGCTGCTCCAGGACCCCGAGGTTCGGGCCACGGCGCAAAGGAAACTCACCCAAGATCCCCCCCGTCCTACCTGGAACACTCCCCCCTCACAACATTGTCAGGCGTTGAACGACCATGTGTTGGGGGCTATTCAGGAGAATTTAGTTCAGGCGCCAACGCCATACCAGGGATGGGTTTCGACCTCAACCAAGGAGCATCACAGGGTCAAGGCGGCTACTCGAAGACGTATGGGGGACTATCTTAGACGAGCTTAAGCGGGGCAAGCTGTGCATGTACATACTAGCATGGCATCGCGTGGTACAAGATGTACGACGGCTTAGTAGTTATACACATACGTATGGGCACCTATCATGTCTCAGTTCACTTACAGCATGCAATAAGTACTGTGGGGCCATGCATGACTTACGCCAAATTGTTCAGGAATCTGCTGGATATCGACTGGCGCTCTACCAGACCACTATCATTCCTGGTAAGTTTCCCCTGTGCTCGTACGACGCGTTCGTCCGATTTTTTGACAACAGGCAGCTACCTCTGGCAGGCGAGCCAGGCGACGACAGTTGGATATGGGAGTCCGTAAGCATTTTAGCTCAACGGTTCACTGCCTTGTTACACATATTATTACATCCGCACGCGTGGTACGGACATCTGCTCACCAATGCTGACGCGGGCCAGCATCTACATAAGCTAGCACAGCGTCTGGTGAATGATTACCAGGGCCGACGATTTGCACCAGCATCTGCTACGCTGAGATCCATGGGCGTGGGTGGACGGAAGAAGGTAAAGCGTGGTATATTTCCCGCAGTAGAATGTGCCAACTCAGAGTTGGCCGCCACGCCCCTGCCCTGGACATCCACGAGCGCTGGACATAATATTCTGCGCGGCAAGAACATGCTGCCGCCATCGCGCCAACCACAGCCGACGCAGTCCTACGAGACATCGCCCGGGTACCTGAGCACCGACTCCAGCTGCACAATTGCCCGACCTACTTTCAGTATGAGAAGGCATTGGCCATGACTGGCCATGGCGCAGCCGGCCGTGACGGCCAATCTGGTGATTTCATTCGTGCGTTTGCGACAGAGTTGGCGCCTTTGTACTTCCCGCTCGCTGTCAAGACAGTGATGCTGCGTTGTGAGCCTGTCCAATGGAAAGGTGGACTGTTGCAACAAATTCCTAAAACACTGTCAGAGTCAAGCGCGTGCTCATCAGCACGATCGGTGCCAATGGCCGCGCATACCTCCAAGAAGTATCACTCCTTCCTCCGGCGCAAGTTGGCGCCGACGATGTCCGCAGTTGCAGGCGCCAGCCAATATGGATCATTGCCTGGAAGAGGTACCCCCGTGGCAATGTTGGCTGCCAGGCAATTTCAGTCCCTGGCAAAACATACTCCCAGCCCCAGTGGCAAACGAGGCATCACGTGTGCGCAGCTATTTGTAGACGCCACGTCGGCCTTGTACTCGAGCATTCGCGAATTGGTGATGAAGACGACATTGGACTGACATGGCATTGCACAGCTGGTATTGAAAGCAGGACTACCCCCATCTGCAGTTGTGGAGCTGGAACAACGACTACGTAGCTTGCCTTCCCTGCTTACACACGGGCTTGATGGGCGCTATCTAGCCATGCTGGAAGAGGCATATCGGGATGCGTGGTTTCTCCTACCTGGCGCTGCTCGCTTGGCCTTGACGTTCAAGGGGGCGCGCCCTGGCCTACCTCTTGGCGACGCGATTTTCTGTTCATAATCTCTGAGGTCTCGAACATGGCAATTATTCGACTAGCCCAGGCAGGTTTAGCCACGCCCTTGCCGAACTTCGACGCCGATACTCTTACTCCATCAGAGGGGGCAGAGGAGGCACCACACCAATTTGCTCACCTCGAGTACGTAGACGATGCGCTCTACAATTCTGCAACCGACAATTGCGCGTTCCTTGTGAAGTTCCGTGAATTTGCTACGATTGTGCTAAACTGCTTTGCGCCGCGTGGGTAGTCGGTGAATTACAAGCCAGGAAAATCGAGGTTTTGATCGCCATTCGCGGCAAAGGTTCGAAGGCATTACGGCACGCAATATGGCACACAATGCATGGATACATCAAGCTCCCCAAGGTCCACGGTAGTCCTCAACTCAAAGTGGTAAGGCAATATCCTTATCTGGGAGCCATACATACGGACACACTATCATTCACACCAGAACAAGCACACAGGCAACACACTTGCTCGTCGTCGCTTACCTCGCTCAGGCAAGTTTTTCGGGTTGCTCGGGACCTTCCTGCAAAAATCGTTTGGCCCTCGCAGACAGCCTCATCATGAATGCACGTTTGTACGGAGCAGGAGCATGGCGGGGCCGATTATAAACGATTTGCATCGCATACACATGGACATCTTAAAGATATATCGCGCTGGCCTTAATTCCCCCAGGTGTTCGGCCGAGTCCCCGTCCAATGATCAAGTCTTGGCTCGGGCTCGCCGACCAGAGACTCTCGTCCAGATCCGGGTGGCGCGCCTCAGGCTTGTTGGGCAAGTTGCGAATGCAGCTCCACCTGTTCTTTTAGCGTTGGTAGCGGCGGAGAGCGCCGCCCACTCGGCATCGTGGCTAGAGCAGGTCAAAGATGATATGCATTGGCTTCGGCGCTCGGCCCATCACATCACAGAGTTTCCGACCCCGGTGGCCGACATTAAACATTGGACAGTCTTTATACGCTCTGCCCCCCATCGATGGCAGGCCATCATTCGTTCAGCTGCGCAGGCACGCGCAAACGAAGTCACCAGGCGAGTTAGAGCACAGCATTGGGGGCGCACCATCGCGGCAGAGGCACGCGATGCAGGGTTGCCCCCAGCACGAGACCGGCCCGCTCCACCCCCCCTCTCTCGCCCCCCCAGCGCCCCTTCTGCGCCAAGACGTTTCCATCTCAAGTGAATTTAAATACACATATCACCCGCGCACACACATCCCACAATGATATTGCACGTCGGCACTTGTCTGGCAGCAAATGCCTGGCACGTGGCAAGCAATATGCGAGCGCGGCAGTTTTGTTTCAGCACGCACAGCGCGGCAGCGCAATATGCATGTTATATCATGTCCTGCATGCGCGCCCGATTGATGAGCAGCAGCGCGCACTTGTGCAGGAACAGGAGGCTCAAGAGCGAAAAGATGATCGAATTCATGGCAGGCCTCGTACATATGCGAACGTTCCGTGCGCCCCCGGCGCCATCGCGCCAGAGGCCAAGCAATTGCGCGCAGTATACTCAAAATGAAGCGCGGCAGTTGCTCAGGGACCATCATGATTTCGATGTCGAGCGTCCTCCTCCCCCGCCTCTTGCCCCCCCCCCCTCCCCCTGCTCCAGAAGTCACCGACTGGTCTCTGGATCTTCCGTTTGATTCGGAGGCATGTCGGGATAGTTTCGCTGACTCATATCCCCGTCCGCTCAGACGTCGGACAATTTTTATCGTCAACATGTTCAGTGGAGTCCGAAGATCAGGCGACGTCCAGGATGCTGTTGAGGCGCTCCATCACGCAACTACGAGCGACCTTGACGCGCGGGTTTTAAGTTTAGATGTCGCCATTGATGCGGCGCGAGGGGACTTGATTCACACGCCCACGATCGACCTGTGGGAAGATCATCTTCTCGCAGGCCGAATTGCAGTTTTTTTTGGGGGGGGCATGTGAAACTTTCAGTGCGTCTCGCTGGCTAGACGGAGGCCCCCCCCCCACTGCGCAGTTGGCAGCAGCCATGGGGACTGACTCCCATCACACGGAGACAGCACCTCCAGTTGGAGGTTGGTAACCTATTGTTGCAGGCGACTGTCCGCCTGCTTATCGCAGCGCTTAGGTGTCGCGCCGCAGCCTGGATGGAGCATCCGGCGCCTGCGGAGTGGAGGCCCCAAGCAGTGCCATCGTGGTCATTTCGGCCTTTGCAAGCAGTCAGAGCAGCCCCAGCATCAGACTTCGTGATATTCGACCAATGCGAGCACGGTCAGATTGGCCGCGCGCCCACAGGCATTCTCTCGGTCAGCTTGCCCACGTTGAGAGGGCATATTCTCGACACCCCTGGTCGAGGCTTTTGTTCACACCCGCGTGGCACGCATGTCACACTCACCGGCAAAACGGAGTCGGGAGAGTTTCGCACGGCAGCGAAGAAAGTGCATCCAGCCAGCATGTGCAGTGAGTGCTATAGGCAGAGCTATGCTTGACCACATTTTGTTAGCCGCAGGTATGGACACATACATGGAGCCAGACCCACCAGACCCCTCATTTTTGCATTTTTTGTGCCTTCGCAATTTGACGCTGAAAGCGGTCGCCCCCTTTTCGGCCCAGATTTTGCTCTGGCCAAGAAAGGCCGAAAGCCCACTGCGTCCAGTCGATTGCGTGGCATCTTGCACCCCAATGAGGAGAGTCATGGGCAGGCGGATCCGCAGTCAGAGGATCATACTTATATTGGGTCTCAGCATCTTGAGGCAAGCTATGCGTCCCAGCCTCCTCCACCTCCGCCTCCTCCTCGCCCTCACAGCCTCACAGCAGAGCAGCGCGAGCGCATCGGACGCAACAGACAGGAGGCAGTTGTCCGCCGCAAGGCACGACGACAAGCCCAGTTGCGCATTGCATTGCCAGAAGAGGGGGTTTTGTTTCCAGAGCTTGCCTCACCGACAGCACGTGTTCCAGCAGCAGCATCCGCGGCAGCAGCCACATACGGGCCCAATGGCATCAGATATTGGCTAGTGCCGAGCCGGTGATGTCGTTGGCATACCCTCTGAGGACACCCACGCAAGTTCACCATGCACATACATAACACACATCTTATGCACGTGAGCTGCGCCGCATGTATCATGTAACTTTTTGGCTGCTCGCGCACCCGAGAAAATGTCCTCCCAATTGACATGGGTCGGGGGAATGGGGGAGTGCAACATCGGGGTGGGAGTTAAGAGAATACGTCATTAGGATGCGCCTCTGCGCGCCAGAGCCTCGTGACGCATGCCAGCTGGCCAGATGCCTCCACCCGCCAAGACGACGATGACCATACCATACCGGACGACGTGAGACGACGCGCGGGTGGTCGCGGCGGCGGTGAAGCGGCAGCGGTGATGACACCGCAGGCCAGCGCCCTCCGCCGCAGGTATTCCTCCTTCTTGCCCTCCAGAGTTCCGAGCACCGCAAGGCCGGTGTGGGAGGAAGAGGAGGAGGAGGAGGAGGCACCTGGCTTATTTTTATTGTTTGTGTTTTCTCGCCTCTCACCGATCCAGGGGGCCTCAGCGAGGCATCCCCGTGGGCGGTTGGATGGGGATCGTGGTGGATTTTTAGGGAGTGCGGCCTTTGGAGGCTGCATGCTCAGAAACTGTTTTTGAATCTAAACTCCTCCTTGTGGCGCGCCACACGGGCGCGCCCCAGACGGCGCTGCGATGCCTGACGCGTCCTCCTGCCGAGTCGATTCGATTCGTCGTTGTCGTCGTTGTCGTCGTTGTCGCCGTCGTCGTCCTTCCTCCTCCCTCGTCGTCGTCTTCGTTGGCGTCGTCGTCGTCGTTTTCGTCGTCGTCGGCGTCGGTGCCGTCGTCGAAGTCGTCGGAGACGTCGTCGGTGTCGTCGTCGTCGTTGTCGTCGGTGTCGTCGTAGTCGGTCCTAAAGAAGAAACAAAAGAAAAAGAAGAAAAAAGACAAAAAAAAAGAAAAAAAGAGAAAAAAAGAGAAAAAAGAAAAAAAAGAGAGAGAAAAAAAATAAGAAAAGAAAAAAACAAGAAAAAAAAAAAAACAAAAAAGGGTAAAAATAAAAGAAAGAAAAAAAAGGAAAAAGATAGAAGGAAAAAAAAAAGAAAAAGAAAAAGAATAAAAAAAAAAAGAAAAAAAAAAGAAGAAAAAAGAAGAAAGAAAAATAAGGTTTTTGCAAACAAGTGCGGGTGGTGGGTGGATGTTTGCGCGAGCAGTGAAGATGACGACTTCAACTTCAGCACGTGGATTTTCCTTTCTACAAAGAGAATAAATAGATAGACTCTACCCCCCCCCGGACTTATCGGTTATCCCTGGCGTCGTACGATTTCACACCTATATATATATATATATATATATTCTGCACACTCGTCCATCCTAAATATGAGACCATGTCATCCCAGCCAAACCGGTTTCCCCCCCCTGAGGATCCCTTGTGAAAAAAAAAAAAAAACTATGCGGTGACATGTTTTGTTCTAACATAACACTTTTTTCACGAATCCCTTGCAAAAAACGACACGAAGTGCGCACGCGCGCGACGTCGCGCGCGCATGCCAAAATCCTTCAAAAACCTGCGGTGCCGGAAGGATTTCGCAATCGAGTTCCCAAAAAACATACAACAACCATAAGGTTTCGCAACGCAGAAAAAAAAGCAATTAAAAGAAGAAAGAAGAGAAGAATGGCCCCAAAAAAAAAAAAAAAAAATAAAAAAAAAAAAAAAAAAAAAAAAAAAAAAAAATAAAAAAAAAAAAAAAAAAAAAAAAAAAAAAAAAAAAAAAAAAAAAAAAAAAAAAAAAAAAAAAAAACTAAAAAAAAAAAAAAAAAAAAAAAAAAAAAAAAAAAAAAAAAAAAAAAAAAAAAAAAAACAAAAAAAAAAAAAAAAAAAAAAAAAAAAAAGAAAAAAAAAAAAAAAAAAAAAAAAAAAAAAAAAACAAAAAAAAAAAAAAAAAAAAAAAAAAAGAAAAGAAAAAAAAACAAAAAGCGTACCGCGGAAGGTCAAAAGCTTGAAAAGAAACATAGCTCTTCGCGAAATCTTGAGAAAACCATCATTGTCAGCTAACATGCTGGTTGCTGAGGTATTGGCTGCAAACTTGTTAATGAAGGTTTTCAAGATTGTCACAAAATGCTACCAAACGGGCTTCGCGCGCGCTCATGTCGAAATCTGTCGAACGCCCTTGCGCGTGTGCCGTCGCGAGACTCCCCTGCAAAGAATGGGACGAAGTGCAGACGCGCGCGTCGTCCGCGCGTATGCCGCAAACCTTCAAAACCCATCGGTTTCGGAAGGATTTCAAAATCGTGTCCAAAAAACTTACAAAAACCCAAGGTTTCGCAACACGCATTTTCAACAGAAGCGTGCGCGCGCGCGCTCTTGCGTCGTCGTCGTCGACGTCCTCTCTCCTCCCGCGTCGTCGTCGTCGTCGCCTACGTCGTCCTCTGTCTTTCCTCGTGTTCGTCGTCGGCGTCCTCTTTGGCGTCGTGGTCGTTTCCGTCGTCGTTGTCGCCGTGGTCGTGCTTCTTCCTCCTCCCTCGTCGTCGTCGTCGTCCGTCGTCGGCGTTTCGTCGTCGTCCCTCCTATTTCGTCGCCGTCGTCGTCGTCGTCGTCGTCGTCTTCCCTCCTCCGTCGTCGTTGCCGTCGTCGGCGTCGCCGTCCTTCCTCCTTATTCGTCGTTCGCGTCGTCGCCGTCCTCCCTCCTCCCTCGGCGTTGTCGTCGTTGTCGCCGTCGTCGTCCTCCCTCCTTCCTCGCTGTTTTCGTTGGCGACGTCGTCGTTGTCTTCGTCGTCGTCGGCGTCGGCATCGTTGTCGTCTTCGTCGTCGTCGACGTCGGAGTCGTCGTCGTCGCCGCCGTCGTCGTCGTCGTCGTCGTCGTTGACGTCGGCGTCATTGACGTCGTCGTCGCGTCGGTGTCGTCGTTATCGTCGTCGTCGGCGTCGTCATCGTCGTCGTCGTTGTCATCGTCGTCGTCGTCGTCGGTGTCGTCGTCGTCGTTGTCGGCGTCGTCGAAGTCGTTGGAGACGTCGCCGGTGTCGTCGTAGTCGTTGCCGGCGGCGTCGTCATCGTCGTTGTCGCTGTCGTCGTCGGCGTCGCTGTTGTTGCCAAGTGCCATGCGGTACGCACCGTCACGGTCTTCAGAGATTTTGCAAACCAAGTTGCGGGTGCGTGTGTGGGATGTTTGCGCGAGCAGTAGAGTGGACAACTCACTGCGAACAGATAGTAGTTCTCCTTTCTAGAAAGAGAATAGACTCTACGCCTCCCCCGGACTTATCGCTTCCCCCTGGATAGTACGGTTTCACACACATATATATATATATATATATATATATATATATATATATATATATATATTCTGCACACTCGTCCATCCTACATGTGAAATCGTACCATCCCAGCTAGGCCGGTTTTCCCCCCCTGAGGTTCCCTTCTTAAGAAAATATGCGGTGATATTTTTTGATCCAACATCACACTTTTCACGAATCCCTGGCAAACAACGAGACGAAGTGCGCACGCGCGCGTCGTCGCGCGCGCATGTCGAAATCCGTCGAAAACCTGCGGTGCCTGAAGGATTTCGCAATCGAGTTTCCAAACAAATGCAAAAACACATGGTTTCGCAACGCAGAGTTGCTAAAAAAACTTCCGCGAAAACTCTTGCGAAATCTTGAGAAAACCATAAGGTTTTCAAGATTGTCACAAAATGCTACCAAACGGGCTTCGCGCGCGCATGGCGAAATCTGTCGAACGCCCTTGCGCGTGTGCCGTCGCGAGACTCCCCTGCAAAGAATGGGACGAAGTGCAGACGCGCGCGTCATCGCGCGCGTATGCCGAGAACCTTCCAAACCCATCGGTTTCGGGAGGAATTCAAAATCGTCTGTCCAAAAAACCTACAAAAACACAAATGGAAAAAAAAAAAAGGGGGGGGGAGTTTCCGGGACATAACACGCAATTTTCAACAGAAACGTGCGCGCGCACACGAAATGCACATATGAGCCTTGTCTATTTGATTGGGTGGCGCGCTTCTTGCGTCGTCGTTCGTCAGTCGCCGATCCTCCCTCCTCCCGCGTCGTTGTCGTCGTCGTCGTCGCCTACGTCGTCCTCCCTGTCTTTCTTCCTCCTCGTGTTCTCGTCGTCGTCGTCTCTTTGGCTTCGTGGTCGTTTCCGTCGTCGTTGTCGCCGTGGTCGTCCTTCCTCCTCCTCCTCCCTCGTCGTCGTCGTCGTCGTCCGTCGTCGGCGTCTCGTCGTCATCCCTCTCCTATTCCGTCACCGTCGTCGTCGTCGACGTCGTTGTCGTCGTCGTCGTCTTCCCTCCTCCGTCGTCGTTGCCGTCGTCGGCGTCGCCGTCCTTCCTCCTTATTCGTCGTTCGCGTCGTCGCCGTCCTCCACTCCTCCCTCGGCGTTGTCGTCGTTGTCGCCGTCGTCGTCCTCCCTCCTTCCTCGTTGTCTTCGTCGGCGACGTCGTCGTCGTCTTCGTCGTCGTCGGCGTCGGCGTCGTTGTCGTCGAAGTCGTCGTCGTCGTCGGCGTCGCCGTCGTCGCCGCCGTCGTCGTCGTCGTCGTCATCGTTGACGTCGTCGTCGTCGGTGTCGTCGTTATCGACGTCGTCGTCGGCGTCGTCATCGTCGTCGTCGTTGTCATCGTCGTCGTCGTCGGCGTCGGCGTCGTCGTCGTCGTCGTCGGTGTCGTCGTCGTTGTCGTCGTTGTCGGCGTCGTCGAAGTCGTTGGAAACGTCGCCAGTGTCGTCGTAGTCGTTGCCGGCGGCGTCGTCATCGTCGTTGTCGCTGTCGTCGTCGGCGTCGCTGTTGTTGCCAAGTGCCATGTGGTACCCACCGCCACGGTCTTAAGAGATGTTGCGTACCAAGTTGCGGGCGGGTGGGTGGGATGTTTGCGCGAGCAGTGGAGTGGACAACTCACTGCGAACAGAAATTGGTTCTCCTTTTCAAAAAAGGGAGTGGACTCTCCCCCTTTCGGACTTATCGGTTCCCCCTGGGATTGTACGAATTCATATATATATATATATATACATATACATATACATATACATATACATTATGCACACCCGTCCATCCTAAATATGAAAGCGTGCCATCCCAGCTAGGCCGGCTCCCCCCCCTGTGGTTCCCTTTTAAAAAACACTATGTGGCGACTTTTTTCCAACACAACACTTTTCACGAGTCCCTTGCAAAAAAATAAACGAAGTGCACACGCGCGCGTCGTCGCGCGCGCATGCCGAAATCCTTCAAAAACCTTCGGTGCGGGAAGGATAGCGCAATCGAGTTTTCAAAAAACATACAAAAACACAGGGTGCCGCAACACAGAGTTGCTAAAAAAGCTTCCGCGAAAGCTCTTGCGAAATCTTAAGCTCCTGCGGAATCTTAAGAAAACCAATTGGTTTTTCAAGATTTTCACAAAATGCTGCCAAACGGGCTTCGCGCGCGCTCATGTCGAAATCGGTCGAACGCCTTTGCGCGTGTGCCGTCGCGAGAACCCCTTGCAAAAAATGACACGAAGTGCAGACGCGCGCGTCGTCGCGCGCGTATGCCGAAATCCTTCGAAACCCATCGGTTTCGGAAGGATTTCAAAATCGCTTGTCCCAAAAACCTACAAAAACACAAGGTTTCGCAGCACGGATGTTCAACAAAAAAAAAAAAAAGAAAAAAAAAAAAACAAAAAAAAAAAAAAAAAAAAAAAAAAAAAAAAAAACAGAAAACAAAAAAAAAAAAAAAAAAAAAAAAAAAAAAAAAAAAAAAAAAAAAAAAAGAAAAAAAAAAAAAAAAAAAAAAAAAAAAAAAAAAAAATTAAAAAAAAACAAATAAACAAAAAAAAAAAGCGTGCTGTTGCTTGGCCGTCCGTATAGACAGGTAATGCGTGGGTCACCTCACTCGCGCGCGCTCTTGTCGCTCTTGCGTCGTCGTCGTTGTCGTCGCCGTCCTTCCTCCTCCCGCGTCGTTGTCGTCGTCGTCGTCGCCTACGTCGTCCTCTGTCTGTCCTCGTGTTCGTCGTCGTCGTCCTCTTTGGCGTCGTGGTAGTTTCCGTCGTCGTTGTCGCCGTGGTCGTCCTTCCTCCTCCTTTCTCCTCGTCGTCGTCGTCCGTCGTCGGGGTCTCGTCGTCGTCCCTCCTATTTCGTCGCCGTCGTCGTCGTCGTCGTTGTCGTCGTCGTCGTCGTCATCCCTCCTCCCTCGTCGTCGCCGTCGTCGGCGTCGCCGTCCTTCCTCCTTCTTCGCAGTTCGCGTCGTCGCCGTCCTCACTCCTCCCTCGTCGTTGTCGTCGTTGTCGCCGTCGTCGTCCTCCCTCCTTCCTCGTTGTCTTCGTCGGCGACGTCGTCGTCGTCTTTGTCGTCGTCGTCGGCGTCGGCATCGTTGTCGTCGTCGTCGTCGACGTCGTCGTCGTCGCCGCCGTCGTCGTCGTCGTCGTCGTCGGCGTCGGTGACGTCGTCGTCGTCGTCGGTGTCGTCGTTATCGTCGTCGTCGGCGTCGTCATCGTCGTCGTCGTTGTCATCGTCGTCGTCGTCGGCGTCGGTGTCGTCGTCGTCGTCGTCGTCGGTGTCGTCGTCGTCGTCGTTGTCGGCGTCGTCGAAGTCGTTGGAGACGTCGTCGGTGTCGTCGTAGTCGTTGTCGTTCATCGTCGTTGTCGCTGTCGTCGTCGTTGTCGCTGTTGTTGCCAAGTGCCATGTGGTACCCACCGTCACGGTCTTAGGCCATTTTGCAAACCAAGTTGCGGGTGGGTGGGTTGGATGTTTGCGCGAGCAGTGGAGAGGGCAGCTTCAAGTTGAGCAAGTGATAAATTCTCCTTTCTAACAAAAAAATGAACTCTACCCCCCCCCCCGGACTTAACGCTTCCCCATGGGATAATATAATTTCATGTATATTCTACACAGTCGTCCATCCTACATATGAAATCGTACAATCCCAGGCAGGCCGGTTTCCCCGCCCCCTGAGGTTCCCTTGTAAAGAAACACTATGCGGTGACATTTGTTGTTCTAACATAACATTGTTTCACGAATCCCTTGCAAAAATTTTGACGAAGTGCTCACGCGCGCGTCCTCGCGCGCGCATGCCGCAATCCTTCAAAAACCTTCGGTGCCGGAAGGATTTCGCAATCGAGTTTCCAAAAAGCATACAAAAGCACAGGGTTTCGCAACACTGATTTGCTAAAAAAGCTTCCGCGCGAGCTCTTGCGAAATCTTAAGAAAACCATTGGTTTTTCAAGATTTTCACACACAGGCGTCGCGCGCGCATGTCGAAATCTGTCGAACGCCCTTGCGCGTGTGCCGTCGCGAGAATCCTCTGCAAAAAATGAGACGCAGTGCAGACGTGCGCGTCGTCGCGCGCGTATGCCGAAATCCTTCAAAACCCATCGGTTTCGGAAGGATGTCAAAATCGCGCGTCCAAAAAAGCTACAAAAACACAATGTTTCGCAACACGCATTTTCAACAGAAGCGTGCGCGCGCGCGCTCTTGCGTCGTCGTCGTCGTCGCCGTCCTCCCTCTTCCCTCGTCGTCGTCGTCGTCGTCGTCGTCGCCGTCGTCGTCTTCTGTCTTTCCTCGTCGTCGTCGTCTTGGCGTCGTCGTCGCTTCCGTCGTCGTTGTCGCCGTGGTCGTCCTCCCTCCCTCGTCGTCTTCGTCGGCGTTTCGTCGTTGTCCCTCTTATTTCGTCGCCGTCGTCGTCGTCGTCGTCGTCTTCACTCCTCCCTCGTCGTTGTCCTCCTCCCTCGTCGTCGTCGTCGTCGTCCGTCGTCGGCGTCTTGTCGTCGTCCCTCCTATTTCGTCGCCGTCGTCGTCGTCTTCGTCGTCGTTGTCGTCGTTTTCGTCTTCCCTCCTCCCTCGTCGTTGTCGTCGTCGGCGTCGCCGTCCTTCCTCTTCTTCGTCGTTCGCGTCGTCGCCGTCTTCCCTCATCCATCGTCGTTGTCGTCGTCGTCGCCGTCGTCGTCCTCCCTCCTCCCTCGTCGTCGTCTTCGTTGGCGACGTCGTCGTCGTCTTCGTCGTTGTCGTCGGCGTCGGCGTCGTCGTCGTCTTCACTCCTCCCTCGTCGTTGTCGTCCTCCCTCGTCGTCGTCGTCGTCCGTCGTCGGCGTCTTGTCGTCGTCCCTCATATTTCGTCGCCGTCGTCGTCGTCTTCGTCGTCGTTGTCGTCGTTTTCGTCTTCCCTCCTCCCTCGTCGTTGTCGTCGTGGGCGTC
Organism: Prorocentrum cordatum; assembly: GCA_963575745.1. NCBI lineage: Eukaryota > Dinophyceae > Prorocentrales > Prorocentraceae > Prorocentrum > Prorocentrum cordatum. The sequence continues at coordinate 121,290 of CAUYUJ010000103.1, read as the reverse complement.
GCCGTCTTTCCTCCTTCTTCGTCGTTCGCGTCGTCGCCGTCTTCCCTCATCCATCGTCGTTGTCGTCGTTGTCGCCGTCGTCGTCCTCCCTCCTCCCTCGTCGTCGTCTTCGTTGGCGACGTCGTCGTTGTCTTCGTCGTCGTCGTCGTCGGCGTCGGCGTGGTCGTCGTCTTCGTCGACGTCGACGTCGGCGGTGTCGTCGTCGTCGGTGTCGGCGGCGCCTTCGTCGTCGTTGTCGCTGTCGCTGTCGTCGTCGGTGCCGTGGCCAAGTGCCATGTGGTACCTACCGTCACGGTCTTGTCTTAAGAAGTTTTGCGACCAAGTTGCGGGTGGGTGGGTGGGATGTTTGCGCGAGCAGTGGAGGTGGTCAGGCGCGGTGCAGAGTAGTCAATTGCACCACATAGATCGCACCACATAGATTCTCTTTTCTAAAATGCAAATAAACTCGACCCCCCCGCGTTATCGCCCCCCTTTCGGGTATGAGAATCATATACGATTCTGACCACATGTCCACCCGAAATATGGGCCTACCCTATCCCACTCTGGCCGGGTTCCCCCCCCTGAAGTTCCCCTGTGAAAACACTATGCGGTGACCTTGCTTGTTCTCACATTACACTTGTTTCGCGAATCCCTTGCAACAAATTGACGAAGTACACACGCGCGCGTCGTCGCGCGTGCATGCCGAAATCCTTGAAAAACCTTCGATGCCGGAAGGATTTAGCAATCGGGCTTCCAAGAAACATACTAAAACACAGGGCTTCGCAACACTGATTTGCTAAAAAAGTTTCCGCGCGAGCTCTTGCGAAATCTAGAGAAAACATTTCTTTCCAAGATTCTCACGCAATGCTACCAAACGGGCTTCGCGTGCGCGCATGTCGAAATCTGTCGAACGCCCTTGCGCGTGTGCCGTCGCGAGAATCCTCTGCAACAAATAAAACGAAGTGCAGACGCGCGCGTCGTCGCGCGCGTATGCCGAAATCCATCAAAACCCATCGGTTTCGGAAGGGTGCAAAAATCGCGTGTGCCAAAAACCTACAAAAACCCAAGGTTTCGCAACACGGATGTTCAACAAAAGCGTGCGCGCGCGCTCTTGCGTCGTCGGCGTCTTCCTTCCTCCCTCGTCGTTGTCGTCGTCGGCGTCGCCGTCCTTCCTCCTTCTTCGTCGTTCGCGTCGTCGCCGTCCTCCCTCCTCCCTCGTCGTTGTCGTCGTCGTCGTTGTCGCCGTCGTCGTCCTTCCTCCTCCCTCGTCGTCGTCTTCGTTGGCGACGTCGTTGTCGTCGTCGTCGTCGTTGTCTTCGTCGTCGTCGTCGGCGTCGTCGTCGTCTTCGTCGTCGTCGTTGTCATCGTCGTCGTCGTCGTCGGCGTCGTCGTCGTCGGTGTCGTCGTCGTCGTGGTCGCTGTCGTCGTCGAAGTCGTTGGAGACGTCGTCGGTGTCGTCGTCGTCGGTGTCGGCGGCGCCGTCGTCGTCGCTGTCGCTGTCGTCGTCGGTGTCGTGGCCAAGTGCAATCTGGTACCGACCGTCACGGTCTTGTCTCAAGAGGTCTTGCGACCAAGTTGCGGGTGGGAGGGTTGGATGTTTGCACGAGCAGTGGAGAGGACAGCTTCAAGACGGTCAAAGTGAATCGCACCTCATAGATTGCTCCACACATACAATACTACATAGAGTGCGCCACATAGATTGCACAACATGGATTGCACAACATAGATCGCACAACACAGAGATCATAGCATAGATCACACGACATATTTTGACCAACGTAGATGGCACAAACCACGTGGATTGTACCGGATGGATTGCACCACATGGACTGCACAACATAGATTGCTACACATAGATAGGTAGGTAGAAGTACATTGTTTCGGGTCGTGTTTGTATGTTTTCGCGTTCTCACCATTTTCATTTTTCTGCAAGGCCTTGGCGGCCCTCCAGGCCCCCCCAGACCGGCACGTCACAGCCTAAGAAGCCCCCAAGGGAGGGCCCCGAGACGGACCAAGAGGCAGAAAGGCCCTCAAGAGGGCCGAAAGAGGCCAAGAGAGGAAACTAGCAAAGGCACAAGAACCCCTGCCCAGCAAGACGGCACCCAAGACCCCCAACATGCCCATAAGGCTCAAACAAAGAACCAGGAGACCTGAGACAAAGACTGGCATGAGGTGCGGACCATCAACCCCCTAGATGACGAGGAGGACGAGGCAAACCCGGGGCCTCGGCTTGATTGCACCAGTAAAGAATCGCGAGGGCTCGAAGCGCGATGCGTGGAGACCTGAATAAGAGTCCGACGAGGCCGCCCCCGGGGAACTCCAAGAGGCCCCCACGAAGCCCCGCAGCAAACGCAGAGGACGAGAACAGGTCATGAACCGTTGCACGCAGGCAGCACGACGGGAAGCGGCTAACCGCACGAGAACGGCATAGAAAGCCTCTTAAGTCATTGATTTCCCGCGCGCTTTTGACAGACTTTCGCGGTCTCGCCCTTTCGAGCTTCCAGGGCTCCAAGACTACCCAAGGGGCCCCCAAGACCGCCCCAAGACGGCCCAAAATGCCCCCAAGATGGCCGCAAGGATGGCCCAGGGAGGGCCCCAAGACGGCGAAGGACGCCCTCGAGAAGAGCCCAAAGGTCCCGATCACGACCCCGAGAGGGGCCCCTCCAAACGGCCGCCAGGCCCCAAGCGGCCCTAAGAGCACCCTAAGAAGCTCCAAAGAGGCCTCCGAGGCGACCCACGAGGCGTCCGAGAGAACAGTCAGGAAAGCCCGAAGAGATCTCTCCTCCTCTTCTTCGTTATCCCACATGTTCCCCGAAGAGTCCCACCAGCCCTCTGGGCTTAGGTGGTATAGCGCGTGTGTCTTCTCTCTTCCACTGAAGCCCCTCCCCCTACCCCCTCCCCTGGGCCAGGAAAGGGGGGGGTACCGAGGCGTTAGAGAGTCCAAGATGGCCCAAGATTGCTCCAAGAGGGCTTCGAAATCGCAAGATGGCCTCCAAGATGGCCCATGCTACTTCAATATGGGTCAAGATAGCCTCCGACATACCCCCAACAGGTCCCAAGGCAGCCCCAAGACGGATCCAAGTGTCTTTCGAGCCCTCCACGGCGCCCTCCAAGATACCAAAATTGTTCAAAAGCCTAGGGGAAATCCATGTGTTCGGCATTATCGCCTTTTCGCTCCCGATGGGCTTTGGAAGCCTCAAGATGGCCCCAAGATGGCCCAAAAGAGACCCAAGAGGGGCCCAAGAAGGCCGAAGACGGCCCCAAGATCGCCCAAAAGGCCGCCAACAGCGCTCCAAGAGGGCCCCATGATGCCGTTTGAGAGCCTCCAATGGGGGGGGGGGAATTCCCCCCCTAGGTTCCAACAGGATCCAGCCGTGGCCGAAAGAGCGCCCCAAGATAGCCAAACATCGCTCAATATAGCCTCCGACAGACCTCCAAAATGCCTCAAGACAGCCTCAATATGGCCCAAAATAGCCGAGCATGGCTCAAGATAGCCCCCGACAGCCTCTAGCCGAGCATGGCTCAAGATAGCCTCCAAAGAGGCCTCAAGAAAGCTGGCAAATCAACTATTGATGGGCAGGTGGAGATATCTTTCTGTCGCGGCCGCAAGCGAAAGCGCAAGAAACGCCCGAAAATGTCGAGCGGGCTACGCGCGAGCCTAATTAAACAACGACCGAACGCGGGATCAGAACCGACCGCCGGGTGGGCAGCCGGCTGAAGCTGAACTGGCTGAGCTGGCTGCAAGCGGCCAGGGCTGCATGCCGCATGCATGCGAGACCCAGACGGAACATCAGGGTGAATTGAACCTGCACGCCAGGAGACGTCGTGGTCTGGGCTGTAGGATACCGCTCAAGCGTCCGACCAGCGAGGCTTCACCGCCTGACGGTCAAAAACCCAGGCCCGTCAGCACGCAGACAGGAGAAAAGAGTCGGATGGGTGCAAGCACTGTCGGACCTGGTGTGGGTACCATGGGAGCAAATCGCCAGGTACGCTACAGGACCTTGTCGCCACCGGGGCTGGTGGGGATTTTTTTTTGTGGTCGCGGCCGCGACACGAAGGCCAGGCGGCAAGAGCAAAGTCCGGGACGCGAACTAGGCGAATTAGCTACAACAGGCACGGGCAGGCCGGCCCACTCACACAGCAGCCGCGAAGCTGAAAAGGGGAGCTGACGGCGGACGGCATCCTGGGAGCTCGAGCGCGTGCACAGGACAAAATGTCACGGAATTCGGTGATTGCCATGGCACGACCCACACAGTAGAGACGTGAACCAGGATGGCCAAGTCGTGGTGCTGAGTGATGGCAAGTGGGAGGCCATTGGAATGAGTCGCCAGTGGGGCGCCAGGTTCCAAAAGCCCTGACGACTTGAGCTAGCCAGACAGGCTGAGCAGTCGTGAGCCGTGGTGCAACGCAGCTGGGGAAAGTTGAAGGTGAGCCTGAAGGCTGCACCTGCTGCGGAAGGCTGAACCACACCGTAACGAAGCCAACGCCTGTCAGACCACCCCACAGCGCAAGGGGGAACCGAGCGACTGTGAGCCACGCAGTGCGTGCCGGCAAGGCCTCCGGCCTCGCTGGTGGGGATACTTTGTTTGGTCAGCGGCTCCAAGGCAACGGACAGGGAGCGGAAGCGGCGTCCGGGTCACGGTACGGGGCTAGTTGCAAGACAATTCGCCGCCAGCCAGAGTCGGCGGACAGACAGCTCGCACCTGCATACGCACTGAACAAAATGAACAGAATTCTAAAGGCAAACGCACTTAGGCGCAGCATTCCAAACCACAGTGGGCAGGCCGCCGTGCGCGGGGAAAGTGAGGATGCCCCGAAGGGAGTCGCCAGTGCGGCGCCAGACTTCCGCGGCCGACCTGCACAAGCCGAGCGGCTGAGCGGCCGGGACCAGAACAGTGCGCGACAGCGGGGAAAACCAAAGGCTGTACAGGCATTGCAGGCTGAACCACTCAGCGCCCAGACCTCAGTGATCCGCATCACAGTGCCACGGGGAGAGCCGAGCGGCTGGGCCCCAAAGCACGACTGCGCGGTGCCGCCTCCTGAAGCAGGGGACTCCGCTCGCGTGGGGAGCACCGCCGTCGGATGGTGATGGTCGGCACGCGTGGTGGTGGTGACGTCTGCGCTGCCTGCCTGGGGGGGGGTGCTGCCGTGAAGCTGAGGTGGCCAGCCAACCCAGACTGTCGCAAGGCGCTCCCCCTGAGCGCTAGCGCCAACACGCACCACGTGACCCCCTCTGGGCCGTGGAAGCTGTCGCTGGGGGTGCAGAGCAGGACCACGAGCAGCACGGACCACGACGCGAACAGGGGGGGGGTCTCAGCACAGACGCAAGTGCAGCGTCGGGCGAGCCCCGGAGCCACGGGTGGGGGACACCCACCGGGCCCGGGAGGGGAGAGGCGAGGGGGCGCAACGCCTCACCCCACGGCCCGGTACCCTGCAGCCGTGGGCCAAGGGCCGTGGTCTGCCACTTGGATTGTCCTGGGGGTCGCAGCTAATCGCCGCTAGTACTTGCGTGGAAAATGGGGTCGCAGCAAATCGCCGCTAGGATCTATTTTGCACATCGTGGGGGTCGCAGCTAATCGCCGCTGAGGTCTCTGTTGAATGTGTGCGAACGGGTGACGGCCCACCAGGGCCGCAGTCAACGCGGAGGATGTGGGCCAGCAGCGAGATGCGTCCCCGGAGGTGGGTCCTGGGGGGTCGCAGTTACTCGCCGCTGGAGCCGAAGCAGCCAAAACTGTGGCCTGAAATAACACGCCGGTTGGCTGGCGCGCAAGGGGGGTTGTTTCTGCCGACGTCCCCCTGTCATCGGAGGGTGAGTGGCTGTCGCCGTTAGACAGCAAAGTGGGTGGTCCCGGGACCGGTCAGCCCAGCGGGCAGGTCCCCTGATGAGCAGGGGGGTGAGAGCTGGTGGGAATATGTTTGTTGGCCGGCGGCTCCGATGCAACGGAAAGGAAGCGGAAGCGGCGTCCGGGTCACGGTACGAGGCGAATCTGCAAACCTAGCCGCCAGAGTCGGCGGACAGCTTGCACCTGCAAGACACATTCGCAGTTGCACGTGCACAAAACAAAATGAACTAAATTCACAGGGCAAACGCACACAGGCGCAGCAGCCCGAACCGAAGTGATCGGGCCGCCGAGAAGAATGTGCGGATGCAGCGAAGTGAGTCGCCAGGGCGGCGCCAGACTCCTTGCCGACCTGCACAAGCCGAACGGTTGGTGGGGATATTTTTTTGATTCGCGGCCCGCAAGGAGAAGTCCAGAGGGCGGTATGACCGAGGCTGGGGCACAGCGACAGATAATTGGCGCGACACCGCGCAGAGTGCACCTGCGTTGGTGGGGATACGCGAAACGTCAAGAATCCCACAAGCCCTCTGGGCGTAGGTGGTTCCGGGAGTTTCCTCTTCCATCTTCCCTTCTTCCCCTTCGGGGAGGGGTTTACCCCTCCCCCTAACCCCCTCCCCTGGACCTGGACGGGGGGGGGGCGCTGGTAGTTAGAGCGTCCAAAACGGCCTCGGCGAGGAAGCCGAAATCATCGGTTTTACTAAGGTTTTGGCCCCATGTTGGCCTCTTGGGGGGGCAAGGCTAATTAACCCCACCCTCTTCTTTGATCGATCTCCTCCAAGATGGCCCCAAGAGGCGCCCAGGAGGCCCCAAGAGGCTTCCAAAAGGCCTCCAAGAGGCCCCAAGAGGCTTCCATGAGGCCCCAAGAAGCCCCCAAGAGGCTCCCAGGATGGTTCCAAGAGGCCTCCAAGAGGCTCCAAGAGGCCGCCATGAAGCTCCAAGAGACCCCCAAGAGGCCCCAAGAGGCCTCCAACAGGCCCCCAAGAGCCCCCCAAGAGGATCCCAAGCGGCCTCAAGAGGCCCCCCGAAGCACCCAAGACGCCCAAGAGCCCCCATTGACCGCCAAGAGACCCCCAAGACGTCCGAAGAGGCTTCCAAAAGGCTTCCAAGAGGCATCCGAGCGGCATTCAACCATCCACCCAGCGTCATCATTCTCCTCATCCCTCCTTCGCTCGGTTCCTCGCCACCCCCTCATCTATCCATCTGGCCTCCTCTTCCGCCTCATCCTTTGCACGGATCGGCTGTCCCTCTCGTTGCTCCCCCACTTCCCTGATCTCTTCAACTTGCCTGGACATCGTTTCTGGATGGGCTGGTGGGGACACGCGAAGCGTCAAGAATTTCCACTACGGCTGGGAGGAAGACATAGTCCGATAGCTTTTCCAAGCTCTGGCCACAACGTCCGGCCGCATGGGCGTTTACAAAGGCACGGGGCAGCGCTGATTCGCCGTAGGCGCCTTCGATACACAGAACTCAGCCGCAATTTTGTTCCGCCGCAATCGCAGAAGCCTAAGCGATATACTCTGTAGGTCGCGAAAGCCCACGCATGCGTTGCTGGTACAGCTCGCTCTTATGTGCCGGCAATCACCGACATGAAAGCCATCTGGCACGCGCCGAGGGTCCCAAATGAATAAAGGCATTCTCGGGGGTGAGCCATGACGAAAGCAGGCGATTGCCGAGGGCACCGAGCATAGCCCCTGGCTGCCGAGCGGAGGCCCGGGGGGCGTCGGGGGGAAGAAGGGCGCCCCCTGCAGGGGCGTCACTTCCACACGCTGCGCACCTCGGCGGAGCCGTCCGGGAGGATGACGCACTGGGAGTGCATCTTGATGCCCTTCCACCTTGGGAGAGGTCAGCTGTGACCACCTCTCCGAGCCTGGCTAAGCCCATCCTGGGCCCAACCAGGGTCGGTGGGTGTGTAAGCCTCACTGGCTTACCATGGGAAGCACAGACACCGCCAAGATCGGCCTGGGTCGGTAAGGTGATGAGTTAACGTCCCCCGATCCACCCTGGCTGCATCCACGGCCACGACTTGTAGTCGTCCCAGTCGACCTTCCCTGCGTCCTGCAGAGTAGGTCCCTGCCGCGGCTGCATGCGCGGCGGCAGGTCCTTCGTCGTCACGCTGTAGTACTCCTGGTGCAGCTTGTCCTCGATCACCTTGCGCACCGCAGCAAAGTCCTCGTAGCCCTCGGACATCGCCGCAGGGGTGGTCATCGCCATGTGGGCCAACACCACTTGCGCCGAAGGGTCCCACAAACACCACAGGCCACCTGAGCCTCACAAACACTCTTGAGCCCGGGCTTGCGATACCAAGCAACACTTCTGTGATCCCCTTCCTGTCCGATTGAGTGATCCAACGGTGCGGGTCCGAAGACACAGTACACACAAGACGAAGATGCCAGGGAAACAGAACAGATACCCTGGAAGTAGTCTAAGTCGAAATCACAATGCTACACATTCCCCACTGGACTTGCCCAAAAAGCAGCCCAACTGCAAGACCCCACATGATGTCAAATACGAAAACCAACACTAATTACAAAGACGTCCGCACAACTTTCTCGGAAATGAGGCGGTCGCTCGAGATTCCCTCACAACTGTCTGAGAATATGTCCAAATTGGATGTGTCTTCTCATGGCTTGCGAATATCCGCTTCGTACACGGTTGGCGACTGGCTGACTAGCTGTTCGGATTCCAACGCTAACTCCTGAAACCCGTCTGATAACGGGGCGGCCTTGCGCGGATGCCCCACGCGGAACGCATCCATGCGATCACGCATCCGTGGAATCGCGCCTCGGTATCCAGACCGCAAGGGCATGATCACGGATAGGTGTTTTAGCTCCAAGGGGTGGCGGGAGGGGGGGCAGCCTGCTAAGACTTGGGGGTCTTCTGAGAAGCCCTTCCAGCGTCTAAGAAATCTTGGAACGCCTCTGGGACGCCAGGAGTACGCGTAATGCCCTAAGGATACCCTTCCAAGGCTAGGGTTGCTGCGAACCCTGTGTGCCAGCTTTCTCCGCCCCTGTCGTCGCTTCCGACCTGGGCAAGCCAGGGCCATGTCGCGAACCCAGGCGGGCTGACCCCCAGCGGCGCCGATCCCCCGTCAGCCGGGGCCACGATTGGCTGATCCCCGTTAACACTGTTCCCCGTTACGTGAACATCGTTTAACCGATCCCGATCCCACTGGGGCGTGGCCTTGGCCCCACTAGCCGCCTTCCCCTCCGAGGTGGAGAAATATGATGTATGCCTGTTCCTTCGGGTTCTGCGGGTCCTATCCCCGCCTGCGAGGGTGGGCCTGCGGGGCTGAGATACGGGAGCCCAGTGGGGATAGGGGAGGTTCCCGCGCGCCCAGAGCAGCGCAGAGTGAGGGGGCGGCCGCGCTCCGCGCACTGGACTCTCGCGCCGCGCACCCCCTCCGCGGCATCGGGGGTTCGAGCCCCGCTTCAGGGGCAGTGTCAGGGCGGGAGAATTGCAGCCGGGAACTTTTGGACTCGTCCAGCAGCGAGCCGAGCTCCGAGGTCTCGCAGGGCCCCACGTGCCTTCCACGGGTTGCCGACTTCGGTGGCGAGCCTGGGGGCCAGGAGACGGGGTGTGCCTCAGAAGCCTCGGAGGGCCTCGGGCCTTCTGCAAAGTTGTCTGAGCCTCCCCCGAAGACACAGACAACTTCTCAGAGGGCCAGAGGGCTTCTGAGAAGCCCCGCGGCCTTCTGAGAAGGCCCGCTCCTCCTCGCTTCCCCCTCCCCGGCGCACCCCCGACGACCGCGGTCGCCTCCCACCTGAACCCCGGCCCGCGCAGGCTTTCCCGAGCGGCCGCGGGCTCCCGGCGCGGCGCGATTCGCGCCCGTGGTGCTCGGCGGTGGCCGCTCCGGCCCCACGGGCCACCGCCTGGGCAGCGCGGGCGCCGCGGGCAGCGCGGGAGGCGCCACGGTCACTCCAGCCCGAGCAGATCGATCGTCTGGCGGCCGCTCTTTCATCGCTGGGGTGGGACGGGGGGCCCAACCGCCCGAGGATGCCCCAGATTCCTTCCTCCTGAGGAGTTCCCACCACCTCACCCACCCCAGCACCCACGGCCATGCCACCCAAACGAGCAACTCAAACACCCGGGAGCACCCAGCACTTCCCAAACCCTCCTCCTCCTCCTACGACGACGACAGACAGACAGACAACAAGGACAGATGGTAAAAGACGGACAGCAAAGGACAACGACACCACCACCACCACAACTACGACGACACTATAGAGACTACGGAAGACACACGTAGAGGAGGACGAGGACGAGGACGAGGTCGCGGTCGAGGACGAGGTCGAGGTCGAGGACGAGCACGAGGACAAGGACACCGACGACGACGCCGACGACGACCACAACGACGACGACGACGGCGACGGCGACGACGACCACGCCCACGCCCACGACCACGACCACGACCAAGACCACGACGACCACAACCACGACCTCGACCACGACCTCGATCACGATCACGACCACGACCACGACCACGACCACCACCAAGAGGGGGATGGGGAAGGGGAGGGGGAAGGGGAGGGGGATGGGGAGGGGAGGGAGGAGGCCGAGGAGGAGGAGAAGAGGAAGGATGAACGAGGAGGAGGAAGGAAAGAGGAGGAAGGAGGAAGGAGGGAAGGGGAGGAGGAGGAGGAGGAGGAGGCGGAGCGAAGAGGAGGAAGGAAGCTCCGAGGCCCCCTTGAAGTCAGGGAGGGGCCCTCGGCCCCCGAAGGCGTCGGGCGGCCGTCCTGCACGGCGGGCGACGGGCTCGCACGGTCCGGCGCGGCGGGCGCCGCGTCTGGGCCAAGCAGGTCTGGCAGCGGCGCCGCGACGGGTCCCGCGGCGCCCAGCGCGTCAGGGGCCTCGGCCAAGGGGAGGGCGACAACGAGGGCGGCGATCCCGACGACGACGATCCCGACGACAATCCCGACGACGACGACGCCGACGACGACGACGACGGCGACGATAGTCTTGCTTGGGCTGCTTGGAGCTCTCTAAGGCCGTGTTGAGCTGCTCTGGGGTCTCTGCGGGGGTCGCAGGTCAACACACAACTTGATGTCTGGCCAAACAATAAAACTACGGGTCTGAAAAACAAATCCGGTCGAGAACACACTTTTCGGCCCCCTGGGCGCGATCCTGGGGTGTGCCAAAATTGGGCTCTGGACGCCGGCTCACCCGGCAACCGGGGAGCCAACCAGCCAGCCAGCCAACCAACCAGCCAACCAGCCCTTCACGGTGCATTTTCTTGAGGATGTTCCACACCGATGGGCCCAAAATGCTGCGGGGCGGGGCGCGGGGCGCGGGAAGGGACCCACGTGACGGAATGGAATGGAATGGACGGAATGAAATGGAAGGGAGGAGTGGATGGGTAGGAATGGAGCGGAATGGGATGGAATGGAATGGACTGGACTGGACTGGAATGGAATGAAATGAAATGGAATGGAATGGAATGGAATGGTTGGGAGGCACGCGCGGAGGGGCGAGCGGGCGGGCGGGTGAGCAAGCGGGAGTGCAGACGTGCTGGCGGGCGCCTAGTGCTGCCTGGTTGCACAACACTGCATTGCACTGCACTGCACTGCACTGCACTGCACTGCACTGCACTGCACTGCACTGCACTGCATTGCATGGCGTTGCATTTGCATTGTATTGCACTGCGTTGCGTTACGTTGCGTTGCACCTCACTGCATGGTATTGCATGCCATGGCATTGCATTGCATTGCATTGTGTTACATTGCATTGCAGTGCAGTGCAGTGCAGTGCATTGCAGTGCATTGCATCCTGTTGCATTGCATTGCAGTGCACTGCGTTGCATTTGCATTTGCATTGCAATTGCAATACACTGCATTTCAGTAACTCGCGGGCGAGGGGAAGGAGGACAGGAGCAAGGAGAAGAGAGGAAGGTAAAGGGGGGGGGAAGGAGGAGGAGTAAGGAGGGAGTAGGGGGGGAAGGAGGATGAGGAGTAAAGGAGGGAAGAGGGGGGAGGAGGGAGGAGGCGAGGGGAAGGAGGGAGGAAAGGGGAGGAAGGAGGGAGGATAGAAGAGGGAGAAGGCAGGGAGGAGGAAAGAGGACGATGAGAATGATAGAATTGTTGTTCGCCTCCCTGGCCCTCGTCCTCGACGCCGCCATCGTCGTCATCGTTCTCGTCGTCGTCCTCGCCGTCGTCGTGGCATAATGATTTTGGCCGGCCCCTGCGGCGCCGCCGCGTGACGATTAGAAAGGAATACGTTTCCTTTGCGCCTCCAGGCGTGGCCACGTGGCGAGTGGAGCGGCACAGTGCTGGTTGATCGACCCTCACAATGTTGTCACGTGGTGAATTGTGGAATAGTGTTGTTCTGGCCCCCGCGGCGCTGCCATGTAGAGTGGATGAAATAATGTTTCTTCGCGCCCACAGGCGTTGCCACGTTGCGTGTGAGGTGGCTTAGTATTTTTGTGTTGGCCCCCGCCGCGTTGCCACGTGACGAATAGTGGAATAGTAGCTCTTCGGTCCCCGCCAGGCGTTGCCACGTGCCCCCACGGCTGTGGGGGCCCTCTTGGGAACTTTCTGAGACTCCCTTGGGCTGTGTTGGGGTCATACTGGTGCGTTCCAGTGGTGTCTGAGAGTTTTGAGGCGTAGGGCCATAGGAGAACAGGCAGGGAACCACGGCAAACACGAACAAAAACTGTTGCCCTAACAGCGGTTGCACTCAGGGGTTCCTGTTGCCGCCCGTGGCCGCCTCGTGGCTGCCTCGTGCGCTGGGTGGGACCGCCGGGGTTTCGCAACGTGGCCGCCCGTAGCCGCCTCGTGGCCGCCTTGTGCGCTGGGTGGGTCTGGCGAGGTTTCGCCAATGTGCCGCTCGTGGCCGCCTCGTGGCCGCCTGGTGGCCAACTCGTGCGTTGGGCGGGCGCAGCGAAGTTTAGCCACGTTGCCACCCGTTGCCGCCTGCAGGCCGCTTAGTGCGCTGGATGGGACCCGCAAGGTTTTGCAACGTTGCCGCCCGTGGCCGCCCCGTGGCCGCCCCGTTCGCTGGGTGGTTCCGGCGAGGTGTGGCCAAGGCTTTGTCACGCTGCCGCCCCTTTGCAGCCCACAGCGCTTGGGAGGTCCGCCGAGGTTTCGCCACGTTGCCGCACGTTGCCGCCAAACCACAGGGCTTACACCACATTGCACCATACAGCTTACACCACGCGTCTTGCACCACATGGCTTATACCACATAGTCTACACGACAACAGTGCAATAACTTAGTGTTTAGGGCCCACGCTACCACTTACCCATAGATTCACTTCTCTCAAGGCATGTTGTGGTCTCTTGGGGGCGCCCTGGAATTATATTGAATCGCATCGTGGACCATCCTTTGGCGTCTTGACCGCCTCCAAAGCCATCTTGGAAGCCTCTTGAAGCCGAAACCGCCCTTGGCGCAACCCGAAAACGGCTCCGGGACCCCCGGGCAAAAGTGGGTACTGGGAAGATTTGAAAAAGTGCGCTGTCCTGAAGCCCAAGGATCGAGACGCCGATGCAGCGAAGGGAAGGTTAGGAACGACATGTTGCTACGAACCCCCCGCTCCTCACCACGGTCATGTGCATGCAACGCCCCCCCCTGCTGAAGCCACAATTTCCTTAACCAATAAATGGCCCGCGCTCCCGAGGCCACGATCCGTGGACTCGCGCACCCGAGCTTCCAAGACGGCCCAGGCAGGCAACGGAGACCGCCAAGATGGCCGCCAAGAAGGCAGCCCACGATGGCCCAAAGGCAGCCCAATGTGGCCTCAAGGCCAAAGACGGCTCCACGAGCGCCCAGGAGGGCCAAACAAAGCAGGACCCCTGACAGGGTCCGCAAAGTCAAGACCAGAAAAATCCAAAATGCTTTTGAATGGTTTTCCCATTCTCGCTTTTTCGGGTTCCGTCAGCTCAAGACGACCCACAAAGCATCCAAAATGGCCCCAAGACGGCCCAAGAAGCCCTGAGAGAGTCCCAAGACGGCCCGAAAGGACCTCGCGATGGCCCGAAGGGCCTCCAAGTCGGCCTCGAAACCTCCCAAACAGAGCCTCCGGAGAGACCACAGACGGCCGCAAAGGCGTTTCGAAGGCCTTAGGCGGCGCCAACACGTCCACGACGGCCCCAAATCACCCCCCATAGGGCCAAGACGGCCCAAGAGAGGCCCAATACGGCCTGAGAGGACCCCAAGAAGGCCCACGAAGGGCCCAAAACGATCCCCAAGGACCCCCAAGACTGCCCTGCAGGAACCCAAGACATCCCAGGACGGCCCACATGAGCTCCATGAGAGTTCCTGGAGAAGTGAAAACGAAAAAAAGCACTTGTGACGGCCTTCCTCCTTCTCCTCCTCCTCCTCCTCCTGCTCCTCATGTTCCTCCTCCTCCTCCTCGTCCTTCTCCTCCTGCTTCTCCTCCTCATACTCCTCCTCCTCCTCCTCGTCCTCGTCCTCCTCCTCCTCCTCCTCGTCCTCCTCCTCCTCCTCCTCCTCTTCCTCCTCCTCCTCCTCATCCTCCTCCTCCTCTCTCTATCACAGTCCTCCTCCTACTCCTCCTCCACATCCTCCTCCTCCTCCTCCCCCCATCCTTCACCTCCTCCTTCTCCTCCTCATCCTCATCTTCCTCCTTTTCCGCAGCAGCATCATCCTTATCATCCCCATAACGCACGAGGATTCCCCCATGCCTGCGGATTCGAGATGTCCCACGTGACGGTCACCCATGACACTCGAACAGTCGGCACGGCGACAGGACCTGCCGCAGGCAAACGGTAGCTCCTACGGTTTGAGATGCGTGTCCGAAGAACGCGTCGTATCTCGCACGCCAAAACGCACACGTGCCATGGCGGGCACACTTGAGATAATTCGCTGTCTTGTGTGGCAATACTGTACACGCGGAAGAGACGAAGCTGCAACGCGCGAGCTGCACAGGGCAATCACCGGAATTCAGCGGCAAAGCCCAGATCGGACTGTTTCAAAATCTCCTGCAACATAATTAAACAAGCCTTTGCTTGACTTCCTACAAAAACGCTGCGAAACGTCCCGCGTAAGGAAGCCCATGGCAAGGCTGCGGCGCACAGCCTATTGCGAGGACTGGCACGCCTGCAGGCGCATGCACTGCTAAATTCAGCCCACAACGTACTCTGTCACGCAACGAAGTCCACCGTTGGAGGCGTCATGGGATCACCCGGGAAACTTTTTTGAGGACACCGAAAAACAGACAGACAACATCTAAATTGGGCATTAAGGGGGACTAGCAAAGGAGTCACCATCGATACCATGACGGTCAGGCACGGCGCAATGGTGACTACGAGTGTGTAAAGAATGGACAAGTGGGTGTACAGAACGAGGCCGAGAAGAGAGGAAGAGGAAAGCGGGGAGCAGACGCAGGAATAGGAAGGACATACAAGCAATTCAGAGACACGCACCTCAAACCCTGTCGGAAGAAGGGGGAAGATAAAACAAAACAAACAAAAAACGAAAACGCACACACACACACAAAACAAAAAACATGGATACCCTGGCAAGAAGCCTCAGACGGGCATGAAAGACCTGGGATGGACTCAAGGCGGCGCCGAGACCGGTGGCGGGCGCGCGCCTTCAGGGCGGCGCCAGAATAAGCAGCGGCAGACACGCCCCGATCTCTGCCCGATTTCGACCCCAAGATACTCAGCAGGCTGAACCAGGAGTCCTCGCCCTCGAGATCATCTCCCACGCTGCGGGCAAGTTAAAGACACCTGGGACCCACTGGCGAACCAATGTCTTGAGGACCGAGCAGCGCTTATAGTGAAGCATGTTATCAGGGCCCCCAACACCAAAAACAGCATCACCGGTCCTCATGGTGGAAGCGTGCGAAAGCGCAAACAACCCTGGACAGGATCCAAATAATTTCAATTGCGAGAGGGGTACACGTAGCTTTTCCAACGCCCGAAGACTGAGCCGACGAGACGACATAGTGGCAAGCTCGACCTCACATGGCCAACGACCGATTCTAGCTTGGAGGTGAACAAGAGGAGCAGCTTGAATGCGAATCCCGCGAAGATGTCAGCGCGCCTTCGCCTGGATCTGCTTACGACCCCTCAAAAAGTGAGGGCCTGGAATGCCTGCGGCGCCGTCAGTCGCGTCCCTGATCATCGAGTTGCCCCACCCTTCGGGGCCGACCTAAAGGGGCCGCATTCATCGTCGTCCCGACCACTAGTGAGGAACCCGAAATCAGACCAGGCCTCGTCTAGCGCTTTGCAGCATGCAACACTTTAGCGCATGTCGAGGCCCCGCCGAGAGGATCTGCGACACTTCCCTGTGCTGACGCGCCACCTCTGATACAGTCATGGCAGGCTGCGCCCGATACTCCAAGACTGAAAGACAGCGCGAATGGAAACGGCGGGTCGTCGCTGGGGGCCCAAGGGCGAGGGAGCGCAGCACCTTAATTCTCTACCAGAACAGCACGCGCAGTGGGGCACACCCAGAAACCGAGGCGGAGAATTCACAGCCCCTCGCTTTCACACGCTCCGACAGCCTGTCCCCCCGCAGAGACCCACGAACACAGACGCAGCATTTCCCTATGCGTAAAGGGGGGGCCGCTTGCCATCGCGAGGGCTAGCACGAGGCCCGCCAGAGCACTCGGGAGTCCGAAGCAGCAGCAGCCAGCATGGGCAAGCTCATAGTCAAGACGAGGAGAGCGACGGCGCTGAGGATCCAAGTAGCGGCCCCCACCCCCGGCCAGAATTTTGTAGTAAATAACACAGGCCCCCACGTGGTGTACAACATGCTGCGGGGTAAGTCGTGGGCCTGCCTTCGTCGCGGAACTCCGCATGGGCGCGCGTGCAATGGATTGCTCGCGCTGGGTGCACTGGGAAGGGCGGCGAGCACCATGCGCTGAGTTCGCCTGCCCCGAGGGCCCCGCAACGCAACGCATTTTGCAAATTGCCAGCCAAACAGTGTCCAAACAATGCTGCGCACGTTAAACGCACTGTAGTGCCGCACCACTGCGCGCGGAAAGCTCGTGCCGACACCCGCGCAAATTTGTCGCATCTCCGCGCCCCGGCCGCCTGTCCCCCGAGCGAACAAAGCCTCGTGGACCCGCGCGAGGCGCGCGCGAGCACTGCGCCCCGCCGCGCGAGCATAGCGCAAGCCTTGTGCACATCCCGCAAGAACGCGGGGCGAGCCCTACACCATCCCAAAACTGGCCCGAACGCAGCCTCGCGTGGGCCCCGCGGAACCGCGCGTGAACCTCGCGAGAGCCATAAGCAAACCGCGCACGAGCCCTGCGCGAACGCTGCGGGAACCCCGCGCGCGGCCCGCGCGCCCCGCGCGAGCCCCGCATAGCCCTGCTCGAGGCCCACGTAGACCCGCGCGAGTCCTGCGGAAACCCCGCGCGAACCTCGCGCAAGACGCAGGGAATACCCGACGTGGCCTGCGGAACCCCGCGAAATCCGATCGAACCCAAGGCCCCGTGAGGTCGCCGCGCGAGCCCAGCGCATGCGCCGCGCGAGCTCCCCGCGGGCCCTGTCGATCCGCGCGGGAATCCTTCGGGGGCCCAGCGGATCCCAGGCGCGAGGCCCCGCTAATCTAGCGCGAAACCTTCATGCCCAGGACGTCGCGCGAGCGCCGCGCGAACCCAACCTGGAACCCCGGCGCGGCTTCCGCGCGAACACCGCGCGGACCCGCGCAGACCGCGCACGAGCCCCAAGCGAACCGCAAGAACACCTCGCGGGCGTCGCGCGAACCCACCCTGGGGCGCAACCAAAATCCATGATCTAGACAGGCGCTGCCGAGCGCCTCGTCGACCGCAGGACACCAGGCGAGCGCGAGCCACCGCCTGGTGACGAAGCCACTGGGCGCGACAGCAGCACTGCCTGGCCCCTCGCCCAAGCTTACAATCGGAATTCAGAATTCAGCGCGCCACGGCGAGTCGGCCACGCAAGGGGCACCCGATGAAGTTCGATGGGTCGCGGCAGCCTGATAGCGCAGGCCGAAGACAAGAGAGCGCACGACGGCCCCCCTGGGCGACGGCCAGAAGCGCCGAGAACCCGGGCGCGAGCGGCGAACGGCGGCGCGAACGCGCGAGCCGAAGGAGACCGCAGCAAAACAATCGAACGCACGCGCGCGCACGACGCGCCGCGCGCTTCAGTTGCTGGATGGTGCAGTGAGCGCGCCCTGAAGGGGCGCCAGGCGCCGACTCCCAACTGCAAATTTGGAAACCGGCGCTCGCGGGCACCCCAGCCCAGCGGAGGCGCGAAAGAGGGGCCGCCGCCAGGGACCCCGGGAAGCCTCAAAGGCCTCCCGGAGGCCCTGGCGGCGATCCCGGAACCCCCAACGGCGGCCCCCGCGGCCCCCTTGGCGGCCCCGGAAGCCCCTTCGGCGGCCCTGGAGGGCCGTCTAAACAGACCCCAACAGTATGATGCCAGAGGCCTTTGGCATGATACTGTTGGGGGCCCTCAAGGGTCCCTCCTGGAGCCCGCCAGAGCCCCATGCGGGGTCCCTCTGGGAGCCCACCGGGGCCGCAGTTCTGCTTGGCCTGGCCTCCACGGCCCACCAGGCGGCGGCCTAAAAATCAATGATCACAAAATCGTCAGAGCCCTCAGAATTCTCAGATCCAGCAGAAACCTCAGAATCCTCAGAACCCTCAGATCCCCCAGAACCCCCTGAATCCTCAGAACGCTCAGAACCCTCCGAACCCTCAGAGCCCTCAAGGCCCTCAGAGCCCTCAGAAGCCCCTCAAACCTTAGAAGCCTCAGAACCCTCACAACTCTCAGAATCCTCAGAACTCTCATCACTTTCAGACCCCTGGGACCCGTCGGACCCGCCAGGCCCCTCAGAACCTTCAAGCCCTCGAGACCTTCAGGATTCGCAGAACCCACAGGACCCTTCGGAACCTGGAGACTCGGCCCCCACGGACCACGACCCTGGGCCGGGGACACTGCGCCCTGCGAGGAAGACACGGGGCCCGGGCAAAACGAGAGACCAGGGCCTGCCACCCAGAAGCCAGCGGGACCTAGGAAAGGACCTCACGCTGTATCTGGGGCCCATCACACCCAGGAGAGGACCGAGACCCAGGACGCAGGACCACGGCGAGAACCTGGGAGAGTTGCCGCCACAATTCCGTTGACCAGAACCAAGGACAGGTTGCTTACTAAACTTTTCTGGGGCAACCGAAAAACCGAAGAAAACGCGCTGATGTTCAAGAAAAAGGTCGTTTAGCAAACGAACCAGAAAAGTCTAGTAAACAACTTAAGCGCCGGCCTGGCTCCTGGGTGAACAACCGAGCGGCAAGGGCTGGGCAAAGACCCGGGCGCGGCCGGCGCCTGGGGCTCGGAGGGGCCGAAGGGCTCGGGCAAGGCCAGGGGTCGGGAGGCCTCCGGCTGGGAAGCGCTCGCCGAGGGCGGCCAGGCGCAGCGCGACCCGCGGGCGCCCGGGCGCGCGCGGCGGGGGGCTGGCGGCCCCCAGGGGAGGAGTCCTGGATGCGATGGGGCCAGAAGTGGCGGCCCGTGCTCCGTCCTGGTGAAGGCGCCTCCGAGCCCCCGCGCGCATGCCGCGCCGCTGGGGGGTGGAGCGCTGGGGGGATAGGGTCGGCGGAAGAAAAGGATACCGATGGCGCTGCTCGTCCTGGAGAGCCCTCGTCACCACGGCCCGAATTGCCTCGGAATACTGGTCGGAACAACCCCTGCGAGAGGTCCGCGGCATAGCGGTATCTGCATCTTCTCGCCCCCCCAGAGGGAGGGGGGCACTGGGGTTTCTCGTGCGGCGCTACTCATATCATGCAGGGAATTACCCTGACCAGGGTTGGCCGAATGGCGTTGGCCTGGAGGGTTGGCCGGGCCTGGCCAAAGGGCTAACAGGGGTAATTCTTCGATTGGTAGGTCTTTCCATAAAATATATCATGGGGGAGGAGGACCACCACCCACCACAGATGTTGTTCTCAACCCTCCTGTGCTGGGTTCTCGTTTTGAATAGAGCACTGTCTGCTCCGTCCTCCCCCCTCCTCCTCCTCCTCCAATTCCTCCTCCTGCTCGTCGTCATATTTCTTCCTTTTCCTCCTATTCCTCCTCTTTCCTCCTGCTTGTTATTTCCCAACCCTCCTGTGTTCGGCTCTCGTTCCCAACCCCTGTGTTCGGCTCTCGTTTTGAATAGAGCACTGCGCGCCCCGTCCCTCCCCCCTCCTCCTTTTCCTGCTTCTCCTCCTCTTCCTTCTCTTCCTCCTCTTCCTCCTCTTCCTCGTCTCTCTTGCTTCTTGCTTTTCACGGCTCCCTAGGGGAGGGATGCGACGTGCGCAACTGTCGCCACTCTCATGGGTTCCTGGGACGTCCAGCAGAATGGAGGCCCACGGGAATCCCGTCGAGACCTCGCGGTCCCCTGGGGGGCTGCGAAAAGCGCAACTGTCGCCACTTTCGCGGGCTCCCGGCACTTCCAGCGGAGTGGGGGCACACGGGGATTCAGTCGAGACCTCGCGGCCCCCTGGGGGGGCTGCGCAGTGCGCAACTGTCGCCACTCTCATGGGCTCCATGGACGTCCAGCGGAGTGTGGGGGCCCAAGGGGACCCCGTCGAGACCTCGCAGTTCCCTGGAGGGAGGTTGCGAAGTGCGCAACTGTCGCCACTCTCGCGGGCTCCTGGGACGTCGAGCAGAATGGGGGCCGACGCGGATCCCGTCGAGACCTCGCGGCCCCCTGGGGGGCTGGCAAAAGCGCAACTGTCGCTACTCTCCCGGGCTCCTGGGACGTCCAGCGGAGTGGGGGCCCACGGGGATCCTGTCGAGACCTCGCGGTTCGCTGGGGGGCTGCGAATTGCGCAATTGTCGCCACTCTCATGGGCTCCTGGGACGTCCAGCGGAGCGGCCCGCGGGGATCCCTTCGAGACCCCGCGGCTCCCCGGGGGGGTTGCGAAGTGCGCAACTGGCGCCACTCTCGCGGGCTCCTGGGACGTCGAGCGGAGTGCGAGGCCACGGGGATCCCGTCGAGACCTCGCGGCCCCCTGGGGAGCGCAAGCGCGCAACTGTCGCCACTCTCACGGGCTCCTGGGACGTCCAACGGAGTGGGGGCCCGCGGGGATCCCGCCGAGAACTCGCGGGCCACTTCCACGAGCCCCTGGGAGGTCCAGCGGAGCGTGGGCCCGAGGGGATCCAGTCGAGACCCCGCGGCTGCTTGGGGGGCGGCGAACTGGGCAACTGTCGCACGGGGCCCGCGCGGGGCTTGCACGGCGCCCATGCGGGGGTTCCTGGGCCCTCCAAATGCCCGCGGGCACCGGCGCAAGCCGTGCGCGAAACATAACGAAAGTCGCACAGTGGGCCGTGACAACACGGCGCAGGGCCCGCGCGGAAACCCAACGCGACTTGAGCGCGGCTCGGGCGAAACCAGCGCGAGGCTCGCGCGAAACTCCTTGCGCGGCGTCGGCTCCGAGAGCGGGCGGGCCCCGAGGGCTGCCGACGCCGCGCAATGCCGGCGGGCCGCGCGATCGACCGCGCGAAGAGACGGCTGGCGCAGTTCATGCGATCTGCGCTCATACTGCGCTTTCTATGTTGCTCGAATTGCATGGGCGCACTTCGGGGGGGGGGCGCTGCGGAGGGTGAAATTGGATGGGTTTTGATGTGAGTGGTGGCGGGGGTTACTATGCCGATCTAGAGGTACCTAATCCGTCGCAATACAGGAATCCACGCGAAACCAAGCAATGTGATCGACGCAGGGCCACCCTGTCTCACGCCTTCCAACTGGGAACCTGATTTCTTCAACGCTAGCGAAGTTGAGACCGAAATGCTACTACGACGCAGCAAAGAGAAGACACCAATGACCACCCTCGGGATGCCCATCGCTTCCAGGCGACTACGCACAATATCAACCAGGGAAACGCCGAAGGGGAACCAGCGAACATAACGCCAGATCTGTCGAACCCCCTCGCGGGCCGAATGGACCCCTCTTTCTTCCGCCTCCACGGCGCTACCCAAAAATATCTGCCCCCACTCACTCCGCCCCCTCTGCCCCTCCACAACCGCGCTGGGCGCAGCGGCCCCCAGCCCTGACCCGAAGGAGTCGGAGAGAGCCGCGGCGCACGCGTTGCAAAGGGAACAGGGGCGAGCGGCACCTAGAGGACTGGGCCATCGCCCCTCCACAACCGCGCTGGGCGCAGCGGCCCCCAGCCCTGACCCGAAGAAGTCGGAGAGAGCCGCGGCGCACGCGTTGCAAAGGGAACAGGGGCGAGCGGCACCTAGAGGACTGGGCCATCGCCCTGGGAAACCATTCGATCGATTCCGCACGCCGGGCAAGGGGCTTCCATGGGCCCATGGGCCGCCCAGCAAGCGCAAAGGGCCCCGTCGACCCCCTGGGGCGGGCGCCTCTTGAGCCAACCTCTCCTCTCCCCCCCCCCCCAGCCCAAACGCCGACGCGGAGACGTCGGGATCTGTTCGACGGTCTGGACGCAAGATGCGACGGAGGCCCAAGGACGTCCGCCACGGGGAGAGAGCGCGCATACCTCCCCCGAGCAGGGGGCCAAAGCTCGCGCCGGCAGGCAGGTCAGGGCCGGCGCGCGGCCGCGCCCCCGCACCGCCCCCCCCCCCCCCTCCCCGAGAACCAACGAGCCGCCCTATCGACGCCCAGCCGCGCTTGAGGGCACCCAACCTCTTCTCCTGTCTCGGCTCGATCCCGCGCGCACATTCTCTCGCGCACGCACGAGCGCGCACATTTTCTGGCGCCGCGGCCCCGCGCGCGGCGATGGGACGTGAGAAATCAAATCCCAGCGGCGAAACGCCCGCCCACGCAGGGCCGAGCTCTCAGAGACTCAGAGGCCCCCAGGGCCCCGCTGCGCCTTGCAACAGCCATAACCATCCAGGCCTGGACATGGATGGCGGGGAGGGGCGCGAGCAAAATAAACTTCGGCGCAGGCAGGGGGTGACGCGGGCCCGCCGGGACAGGGCGGCGGGAAGAGCGACCAGCCATGCGTGGACCAAAGAAGAAGAGCGCCCATGAGCGACAGCGGAGAACGAGCTGAAGGCAGCAGCAAACGCACACACACACACACATACACACGCACACACGCACACACTTTCGGCGATCGTGGCCTCGCGCGCAACGACGAGACGGAGAGAGCGCATCAGCAGACAGCGAAGCGCGCGCGGCAGCCGGCGCGCGCGCACACGCACCCACGAGCACACACACACACACACACACACACACGCGCACACACACGCACATACACACACAGAGACACACACACACACACACACACACACACACACGCCCTCACCTCTGCCGCGCCCAAACTCCCCAAGCTCCGCTTCAAGCCGCTGGTTCTGCAAAGCGGCGACGGGCGCGCGCAGCTATCATAACAAGGGAAGCAAAGAGAACAAAGCAGCAGAAAAGAGCATGGACACAGAGATGCCACACAGGCGAAACATAACATCCCAACACTGTTCGGCGCATGCCTGCGTCGGAGAGACGCGCGAAACTCATCTGCCACCGCGCAAGACTGCGCCTCCGCCCGAAGAGTCCGAACGGAACGCGACCTCAGCCATTAGTTCAAAGGCAATATTCCGATGCGTCGGGCGCACATTTTCCCGCGCGGAGATGGCGAAGTGGCCCCTGGGCCCGGGCAGGGCAGGGGCCGCCGCCGCCGGGGCGAAGCCCGAGGCCCCCAGATAGGCTCAGATAGGCAGGGGCGCACGCGTCACTGACGGCGACTTCCATCCCAAGAATTACGCCAGCAAAGAGTCGCGAACAAATCCGATCCAATCTCGAGAACCCTCTGGTAGAAGGAAGCACGCACAATATCCCCGCGCGTCAGGCCTGGCCGGCGCAGCTCAGAGAACGAGTTGCAAATCTCTGGAGAAGCATCGCGCTGCAGCCAATGCCCACGTCCAAATTCCCCATCCCCCCCCCCCACACACACACACACAAAAACGCCCCACTGGGACGAAGTCCCAGTCGCCAGCCACCGCGACCATGCGGCGGGAAGCAGGAGGAAGAACAGCGACGACCTGCCGCAGGTCACGCGTGTTCGGCGCATAGACATGCACTGCAGCAGAGCCACCTGCTTCCCCAGAACACCTCACGAAAACCGTCCTGCATGTCTCCGCCTCAACGGGGAACGTTTCCCGGAACCGACCAAAGAGCTCATCGCAGAGATTCGCGGCGACCCCCCCCCGCAGCCCGATCGCCGACGAAACTCCCAAAGAGTGTACCTTAGCTGAGATCATCAGAGAGAATCGAGTTTAGCTCTCGACACAGAACTGTCTCCTAGAAGCACGCAACCCGGTGACACTTAACAAATGTCATAGCAAGTCGAAAATGCAAACTTGCCCTGAGGCAGGAGGGCGCGATAGATGCAATGAGAGAACGGGCGTTCCACGCACTGAAAGGAAGCGGGCGAGGGAAGCGGCAGAACTCATCAGCAAACCCAACCAGGAGGGGGAACAAAAACAGCGACGCTGTGTCACCTGAGCAAATACCAGATCAGCTATCCGACGACTGCGATCCACTAGAACTCTCAGATGCCGAGGAGCCCACGTTCTTACAGTTGGGCACAAAGTCACCCGAGCTGCCCCCGCACTCACCCTATGGGAAGGATCCCCCCGATGCACGAACTAGCAGGCAGCCTGCGAGCTGGTCAACTCCTATCCCCTCAAGGCCCTCAGCATCGGCTGGGCAGTGAACACCCCCTGCCGTGGGACCGTCAGCTGCCATGGGAGATTCCACAACGCGCCCCGGGATGGATCCGCTCTTCAAGACGCAGATAGCACAATCGAGCCCCCTCGGTCCGACTTTGCTGGGCCCAAGGGTAGTTCCCCATGCGGTGGGAGAGCCTCCTAGGTATGTGGGAGGCGGGCGGAGCTGGAGATCTGGCCCGCCCCTGGGTTCGGGCACAGAAAAAGGCCCTCTGTCTTTGCCTTCGAGCCAGAGATCGAAGCCTGACGAGCGCAGCAAAACAGTTTGGAACCATCTCCCTGCTGCCACTGCACGCCTTAACCTGGATGCTGGGGACTCCCGCTGCAGGGGGGCACTTCAAGACGACGGGGCCCACAGTTCAGCGCAACGTCGCCCCCATCAGGGCCCCCTTTCAAGCCAGGGGACCACTGGGCGGGCACAACGCAACGCCACACTTGCCGAAAGAAAATGCCACTGTCCCGCAAAGTCGCCGCCCCTTCAACTGTCTCCTTCGCCATCCTGCCCACCTCCGCAAACTCCTCCTCCATGACTTCACTAACCCCCATGAGCTCCCGTCTTCAAATCATGCTCTTCCACATCGCGGCCCTGGATAGCCTGCAAGAACGCCCATTCATGCATGGCTTTCAGCTGAGCAGAAGTACATGATGTCTGCTTGGCTAGGTCAGCAAAAGCAGCCTGGGGGAACTAGAAATCCCCCAACAAAACCTTGATCATCTGCCACTGGATATCCAGAAACCCCGCCCATCTCTCAAACGCCACGGTCGAGCTGAGCCGTCAGAAAGCCCAGTGCCGGCGAGAGTGGCTGAACCGGCCGTTTTCGACGCCATCGGCGGGCTGACATCTGCACCCGAAGGCGGAGACGCGGCGAAGGCGCTATCTCCGCATCCAGATGGGGCTGCGACCGGCAAACTGCGACGCCCCACGACGTGCCGCGGTGACCCACCACGCGGCGCACAAGCTCGCGCATCGCAACACCTTCGGCCCAGGCGCCAACTCTCCAAGAAACGAAGCAAGGTCACAGCGACCCGAAAACGCCAGGCGCCACTGCGGGCCCAGCGCGGCGCGGGCCTCGCGACGCGCCGCAGCAGCCTGAGCCAGGAGGCCCCCCTGCTGCATGGGGGAGCGACCTCGCAGGGTGCTCGGCAGAAGGTCGCCCCCCCGCGCAGGGAAGCGACCTCGCGGGGCACCGAACAGAAGGCCGGCCTCCCGCGCAGAAAAACGGCCCCGCAGGGCGCTCGGCAGAAGGTCGCCCTCCTGCGCGGGGAAGCGAACTCGCGGGGCGCCGAGCCGAAGGTCGCCCTCCCGCGTAGACCCACCCACCCCTTCCCGCGCCATCTCGCCACCCCCGGAAGGAGGAGAGGGGCGGAGGGGGAGATGAAACACGTTCGCGCAAGCATACCTGAACGCCCTCGATCGGAGCCGCTGGAGGTCGGCCGCTGGCGGCCGCGAGCCAATTTCGGCGGCGGGCGCCCCCTGTCGTTGCCGGGCGGCCCTCGCGGCGGCTCCAGGGAACTGTCTCCCGCGGCGCCCTGTCTCGTGCACGCGGGGTGATTCTTCGCCCCACCAGGGAACCGCGGCGGACTGCTGGGCGCATCATCACCAGGGCCAGTCCGGCCTCTGGGGCGAGATTTCAGGGGGTGTACCTTTGCGCGAGGCGCCCGCGGCTTTTCTCCAACGCTGCCCACGCGCGCGAAATGGCACGTTTCCTCATTTCTACCAGTGCACCGTTGGGGGGCGAGCAACTTGGCCCGCGCCCCCCGCTGCATTGCGATTTCAAACGCTTGCCAATCATTTCAGATTCTTCACGGAACTCGCGAGCGCCCAGCATGCCAGCCGGCCCCGTCGCATTTGCCGTCTTCAAGCGCTCGGGGCCCCCACGCGGGCGGCCCCTAGATTTGCGCGAGCCTTGCTGAATCAAACCGCCGCGGGTCCTTTTGCTGGCGGACATAGCTGAGCGGGCCCATCGGCCCTCAACTATTCGCATGCGCGCCGCGCGCAGGCGATGCCTCTCCAGGAGTTGCGCGCGCCTGTCGTAAAACCAATCGTCGGTCTTGCTTGGATCGCCCAGGTCCACTCCATCCTGCAGTGCCCCCCGCGTCACGTTCGAAGTTAGGGCGGCGTTCTATATGCGCGTTGAACAGAAAGTCAAGGATGGGCGACTCGGGAAAAGGCGCGCTACACACAAGGGCGCGCAATCCCAGTCCTCGATTCACTCGCAGCGAAGCCATTCGCGCTCGCAGCATTGAGTCGGGCGAGGTCTAAGATGTAGCCGCCTGCCACTTCAACCCTACTCCAATCCAGAACCACGCAAAAATCATGTCATGGCTAAGCGAGCCGACCGACACGTTGAGCCTTCTCCTTCCTCGCGTTCACACACTTTTTGAAGTCGTTGTTAAACGTGATTGTCACGCAGGCCGCGGCGATCATCCGATCGAGAGCCTACGCCTCGCCGCAGTCCACGAGAGGGTCGCACGTCGTTGCGGCGTTCTCAACTTTGCGGGGCCAGGTGGGAAATGTCTGCCAGATACTGGGCACGTTGTCTCGCACATGCCCCGCTCCCACACCTTGAAATCTGGCGCGGCCAGAGGGCCTCTGCAACCAACCTCTCTGCGAATATTGCCCCTTGGTTCAACAGCATTCGCGCTGCATTTCAGGCGGCGCCCCGCCGCTCGTGCGCCGCGAGGCCCCGCCGCGAGAGGGGGGGCGGGGTCGTCGTCGTCGAACGATGGGAACGGCAGTCCGCCATCCTCAACTCAACTGGCACTCGTACACCAACTAGACGCACAGTGTAACAGCAGACGGATTAGAAACAAAATCACAGGATCACAGCATCAAAAAAAAATGCCTCGCGCCAGGCCGCCTGCGCCGGATCGACAAATGGGCCCGTCGGGCGAGCTTCAACAGGGCGGTCGAACAAACCTGAGACGGACGCAAGCACGGCGCGGGCCGCCGCCTCGGCGGCGCGGCGGGCCGCGCGACGGCGCCTGGCCCCCTCTCGATGATCGGCGATCCGCTCGCGCCGGGCGTCGGCGAGCGAAGGGGGGGCGGCGGGGGCGCGGGGGCGGGGGGGGCGACGCAGGAGCGGAAGCAGAACTGAGCGCCCAAGCGGCAGGATCCCCCACATCACATTCAAGGAAAGCCTGCCCATCGGAAGCTTCGACGCCCAGGGAGGCCCCCCTTCGCGCTGGGGGCTCGCAGGAGGGCCTTCGGCTTGTGAATCCTCCTCCTCCGCCTCGGCCTCGGACTCAGACTCCATGACCCTGCCCGGCTCTGGGCCCGCGCGCCGTCGTCTTCGGCGTCTACCCGCGGCCCCCGCAAAGTCAAGCTGGAGGCAGGGGTCGGGGGGGGCGGAGGAGGGGGGCCCTCCCGCGAGACATAGAAATCCCGAACTTCGCCCTCAACGAGGGCGGCCCCCCCCGAAAGAATATAGCGTCAGCCTGGCTGGCCGACTCTGCGCGCGCCTGCAATGCACTGGCACTGATGCCCTTGGAAAAGCCAGGTACATACCTGGAGGATGTACATTTTTGGGCGCCGTGGAAAAAAACGACGGCGGGCGCCATGGCCGCGGAAAATTCAACCTTGCCGGGAGCGTTTCGACGCTCATTGCACAACGAAGGCGTGCGAATGCTGACTATACAAGCGGGGGCCCTCCTAAAGCCAGCGGGGTCAGAAACGGGGGCCCGATGCTCGCATTGATCAAACGCGCAGGCGGCCGCGAGCGAGGCCGAGGCGACCGCCGGACAGGCGGCCGCCGAAAGGGCGCCGGGGCCCTGGGCGCCCACAGAGCGGGGGCAGGGCGCTCGAGCCAGGCCCCTGCCCCCGCACGGAGGTGCTCCGCCACGAGGCGAACCAGAGCGCGCAAAGGCACGCTACCTACCCTCAGCTGCTCAGAGTGTCGAGGCGCGCACTGCGGGAATCCCCAAACATACTCAATAGACCTGAGGGGAGGGGGGCCCCCCCTGCCACCTGGCCGCTGACCAGGTCTCGCAAGGGCCCCCCCCGCCCGTGCTGATGACGCGATGAGCTCAGATGTGTCCGGCCCATTCCAAGATAGCCCCTTCCCTCGCGAGATCGCCTCTAGTCGGACCGATGGCCATGTCAAGACTCAGCATGAACACCTCCACGCTGGGGAGCAATCTGATTCTCGAGCTGCCATTGCAAGTTCACACGCCTCCTCTGGCCACTGCGCAAGTGCAAGGCGAAGACGGTTGGCCGGTGCATGCGAATTGGCATGGCCTCAGAGGCCACTCCAGTGCAATCGCCGACGCGATTGGGATATTGGGGGGGGGTCCAACATAGGAAAGGTTTCGACGTGAACACGAGTCTTGAAAGCATCGAGGAAGTTGGACACCGAGGATGCCCCTAGACTAACCCGACTCGCGCATGATTTCCCTGGCCTGGTCATTCGAAGTAAGCCTGCCAACTCCTCGGAAAGACCTGCAGTATGCAGTGGCGCTGGACTCTCCACCCGCCACCTACCTTGGCTAGAACGGAGCTACTGCGCATGACGGTGCGACTCTGCCTCGCTCAGCGCATCCGCCTGATCTGGAGAGCACTGTCTGCCCGACCACAAAAGACCAAGGGCGCGCTGGGGAGAGTCAGACGACGCGTGCGACGCCGGCGCCGAACGAAGTGCAAACGCCGTGCCACACGTGGCACACTCCAAACTCGCACCGAGGAAACAACGAATGAACGAAACTCGAGGATGATGCGTCCGAAAAACATGCGAACGAACCTTGCGAGAACGATCAAAAAGAACTCCACACCAGAGACACTTCCAAACTTGACACTCCTCAGCCTCGGCCCGACGGAGAGGGTGCTCGGGGCCAGCGATTGCACGCGGCGCTCCAGCATCTCGCAAGACTTCAAACATAGCATGCTCCGCAGCACGCGTCAGCGCAAGACGGCGAACATGTTTGGGGTGCGATGCCAGTGAGTCACTGACGACGTGCTTCCAAGCTGGGGCAGATCGTTGAACTGGCATTCCCCGGGCGAGAAGGTCCCCGGAGGGGTTGGGGAGGAGTTGGCATTGAGCATGAAACGTCCAAACCCACTCCAAATCCTCAATGATCTGGCGCCCCCAAGACCTGTGACACTCGAGCCTGCACGTCGTAGCCAACGCAAGTATGCGCGGGGTCCATGGGTCAGAAGCCGCCCGTAGAGACGAAACCGTTGAGCGCTAAGTGGGGCGCCAAGTGGAGACTTGAGGACCTTTCCCAAGATAGCCTGACGGTAGAGCGCCGATGGGTCCCTTCGAGGCTGATTGGCGATAGCCCGATAGCAGCGCGCCACGTCGTCCTCTAGGCCCCGGAACTGCGCAGCAGAAAGATACCCCCACGCACTCGCTCGGGAGAAACTTACAAGAACAGACCAAAGAGTCGAAGATAACAATAGCTGCATCAGGATGCATGCAGCGCTGGAAGAGCATGCGTCGCCGGAGACACGACCGCGCAATGGCGCTAGTCTGCGATCTGTGGGCAAGCTCAGGGCCCATCGAACAATGATCATCTTGCGTCGTACCAAGGTGGGTGCACTCATAACTGCATGTATTTTGGAGGGGCCCGCCTTCTCCGTGGGGGCTTGAAAAGTGCCGCCTATGCCGGGCCACAGGAGCCGCTTAGCACGCGTGGCTCCAGGGCCCTGAAAATGGAAAATATACGCTGGCTTATCAACCCTGGCATTGACGCAGAAACCCCTCGCCGCGAAGGAATCTGCGACTTCTGCTGCTAGTATCGGAGCAATGGTAAGTAGCTGCCCAGCTCTGCGCCGTGCAGAAAAAAACAGCGACGTCAAAGAAAACGCCCTCGAGCGAGTGCGTCGCGCGCGTAGGAGCACCCTCTCCAGTATACTTAGCTATAGAAGCATGGGCAGCCGTCGGGGCGCGCAACACGATGCCGAAGGGATAACACGCGAAAGAACCGACTGCATCGCAGACGACATGACGAAAATGAAAACAACGCCCCCAAGCGGTCGGCCAGGCCCCGAGCCCAGCATAGGAAAAGCATCCTTGGAAGCGTTCGGGGCAGAGCACCATGACCCATTGCACGCGTCGGCGGTCTGAGCACATCGAGGGGGGGATACGCCACTGGAGACGAGGAGCGGGGGATGCTGCTTGATATAATCTTGCAAATATGTAATGGCCTCTGGCGGTGGCCGGCTCGCCCTCAGAAGTGAAGCCAGCGAAAGGTCACCACATGCTGCGTACATGACCAGCTATTGCACGCATTTGTTGTACGCTTGCACCACGCCCACAAATACGAGCAACACTGACGCCTTGCGGGCCTCGGCCAACTGCTGAAATAGGCGCAACTCGAGCGCCCCAAACTCGGTGCCTCGCCCTGGGAGGCCACCGTGCTGACGATCCCCCGCGACCACCTCTACGGCCGGCATGGCCCCCAACGGATGATGCTGCGATGTCGTTTTCCAGAGTGGGACGGCCCAAACATGGATCTATAACACGCAAGATTGGAAACGTCCCTAGACTTGAAGAGAGACCAATACCCCCTCCCCCATTGGCTGGGCTCAGCGACGTGAAGACATGTCCCGGGCCAGCTCGACGGCAGAGGAGGGCGTGATCCTTCCGGAGAAACCATCGGGCTCAGGAGCCGAGGCGTTGGCTTTCCTGCACGAGAGTTCCCAGATCGCCCAAGGAAGAAATCTGATCACCAGTCATGGGAACGTCCGCAGCTCCGAAACATGCTCACAATAAGGAAAAATCCAAATCGGCAAAAGGCGCCACTGGCGCCGCCTCGCCCTTGCCAAAGTGCTCGACGCAGGAGTCTGCAACCCGAATGAATTGACGAAGTGGCTGGCCGTCCTGCCTGCGAAGCAATGGAGAGGCAGAGAATGGAGCTCGCGGCGAGAACAGGCGCTCATCGCACGTAACTTGGCAAAAGCAATCCGAAAGTCACGACAAGACCAAGCACTGGATGCCTCCGCCGCCGCGCGAGCCACGTGCTGCCCGGCATCAAGCTCGGTTCAATTCTTAACAACTGCACTGCAGCAGCGCATGCCCATGACACGCAAGCCGGTGGCCAAGTAGCCCACGCGCAAGCGCGAACGCCAACGTCGACCGAGACCCTGGCAATCCGAGCACGAGCTAGTGTAGCCACACGCGTTCAGCACGTAGACACCCAGACGCCCGTGAAGTAGCCGTGGAAGGCGGCGAAATCCCCCCCCCCCCCCCCCCCCCCCCCCCCAAGAACTGCAAACGCTCCTGAAGAATACCCTAGGGGAGCCAAGACCTGCCCTTAGCGCGACGCAGCCTTAGTAGACAAGCCTTGCGCATGGCGCCCCCGAGTGGTCGAACGATCGCGCGCGCCACCCTATGGGTCGATCGGAAGTGGCGAAGCCATCCCTGATTGGGGCGTCGCATGCGTCTCTCAGCGACGCGCGCGCAGCCGAGGCGGCGACAGCGCCGCGCACTACGCAGAGGCGAGGCCCAGGCACGAAATGGGATGAACAGCCGCAAGCGCTTCAAAAGCATGACGACCGCGCGGAAGCTGCGGAGGAACACTGCGCGATCGCCCATGGCCTCGAGCGCGACGTCTGAAGCCCAAGACTGCCGCGGCGCGCGACCTCTCAAGGTAGCCCTGGGCGGGGAACAGATCTCCAGAAACTCACTCAGGTGGCCCGCGACGATGGCCAAGCGAGGGGGCGTCGAATGGCGCACGAGGGCCAGAACGCAATGACGACCGAAACAGCGAGCGAGCTTCGGGGCGCGAGAACTTGTCGGGACCACACTTGACCTCCAGAGCCTGACCGGGGTGAAGACGAGTAGACGACGCGGGAATTCTCGCCGGGGCGCCGGCGGGCAAACGGCCGCCACATCGATGGACATATCTACCTGATCAGTCACCTGTTGCTGAAGCACCTCCACCCCACTGAAGCAAACGGCGCAATCAAGCCTATGCCCCAAACTCTGAAGCCGCCCGGGAGGAAACCACGCGCTCGCAGAAGGCTGACCAGACTCCAGAAACTTAGACGGCGCCCAGAGATCCAGCTTGGCCAGGCAGCGATGGAAGCACTGCCCCGGGAAATTCTCCACCGCCGCCCCGACGCCACCAACGCGACGGGAAAGCGCAGGCCCCAGACGCGCATTGGCATCCAGGAGATTGATGAGCTCAGCCCCTGGAGTACGAACCCTGGCCGCGATGTCGAAACAACGCTCCCGCCATTGACTGGCCTGAGCAGGCGATGCCTTGCCGCGCGGGGCGCGTCCGACGACCGCGCCCGGACGAAACTGCCGACCGCTGCGGCCACCGCGAGCGGCCACGGAGCGGCGCGCAACACTCGGCAACACACGGGGGCCCCACGCGAGAAGAGGGAGGAGCTGAGATGTCAGCGCGAATCCAGAGCGAGCACCCGCAGTTCCCGTCGGTGGCACATCGGGAATGAACCACATGGAATTTGCCAATGGCCGCTACCCCGCTGCGAGGGAATCCGGTTTCAACTGTCACCACCAGAGACAATCTATGGCGTGAAAGCTGGTCCCCAAAGTTTTTCCACGCGCCCCAACATGTGGGGCCCTGTCTCACGCCGCCCAGAGGCCTGCCCATTCGTCTGAGAGTCCAGCGGCGAAACACTGGGGGCAACGAACCAGAGAGGCGCTGGAAAAAGCTGGGGCAAAGGATTGCGCGACAGCGGCCTTGCCAAGCATGGCCGTCAAAGAGTCACTCGGCCTCGCGCCGGTTACGCGCCGAGACATCTGTCGCCCTCCAGGCGGGGGGCATTGCGCGAGATCCTCCGGCGGCAAAAACAGCACCCAAACCCATCGCAACGCACTAATATATATATATATATATATATATATATATAATGCAGCCTCTCTCCAAGAGCTACATGGCAGGGGTGGCTGCTCATGTCTAATAGGGGCGAGGCGAGCGAGCGCGTCAACCAACTCGTTCCACGGATGCCCAGCATGGCCCTCGACACGTTCCCACTGGAGGCAACGGGCCCTGGCGCCGGCAACCTTGGCGAGCGAGTCCAGCGCGACGCGAGGTTCCGAGAGAGAGAGCGAGTGGGAGCTCCTCCAGAGGCAACCCTGAGAGCTCCCATGCAACCCCCAAAGACAATCACAGGCACCTCCCAGGTCCAAACAAGGAGACTGCAAGAACCACGCCAGGTGCCGTTGGGCCGCGTAGATTTCAGACGCCAGGGGAGCCAACGCACGCTCAGCACCCCCACTGTCCACAGCGCCACCAAGGCACCCAGCAAGAGCCCCACGATCACAATCGTCGAAATAAAAGACAGCAGTGGACCAATCAGGAGGCCCAAATCCAGAGGCGCCCAAATCAATCTGTATATAGATATATATATATATATATATATATATATATATATATATGCGCGCACGCGCCAGACACCCCCCAGAAACTCCAGGGCACTGAGACGCGGTAACTCAGCAAATGCCGTCGAACGCCAATTCTCAGCAAGCGACCAACACTGCCTGGACAGATCCTGCTTCAGACGAAAGACAGCGAACAATCGCATCGATGGAAGTGTCGAGCGGGGGCGGGCTGATCTTGCAGCTTCTGACAGCGGGGGCGGGGGCTCCCCTGTCTTCCCGAGCATGGCCCCGTCACGAGGAAGTGGTGCACTCCGAAATGGGCGGCTCGGAGCACCCCGAAGCCTGCGACCGCCTGCTGCTTCTCACGCCGGGCTACGAAAACTCGCCTCTGCCACAACTGGGGCTCCGCCGTGAGCCGCGGCGTCCTTCGTGGCATCGTCGCTGTCGTCGCCGGCCAACCGCCCGTCGCCGACTCGGGGTCGCGGGGCAGGCACATAGACTTGCGAGGGGGCTCCGTCTCGCCGTCGGCATTTTCGGGCGCAGCCGCTGGCGCCACGGGCGAGGCAGTCAGCGCGGCCGCGAGCTTCACCTGCCCATGCAAGTTAGCCACTGCACGCTGCCAGGCCTCCTGACGCCTCTCAGCCATCGGCATGCCCTGCGAAGCAGCAGCCATGGACGCAGCCATAGCTGCACCCGCCGCCGCCTCGACGGGGGGCTCTGCCGTGACGGGCCCCGCCCGATGCATCGCCAGCGCGGCGATGCTGCTCTTGACTTCCGCCAGCGAATCCGCCGACGATTTCAGCTGAACTGCGACTGCGAGCTGCGACGCCTGCATCTCCGCAATCACATGTGGGAGCTGCGCGGGAGGCTGCATCGGGCCACCTGCAGGAGCTTGCCGGGGCCGGGGCTCGGATGGGGACGGCGCAATCGGTGACGACGCCGTCGCAAGCATGAAGGGGTTGGGGCGGGCTGCCTTGAACAGCGGCCCCACGGTCTCCGCGAAGGCGACACACTTGATCTCCTGCTCTGCCATTTTGTCGAACTGCACTACGGCCGCCTTCGCCTGGAGCAGATCCTCCGCTAAGCACTTGCGGTGTGCTGTGGCTGCTTGAAGTGCTGCTGCTGCTTGAGATTCTTCCTGTTCTGCAGCTTCGAGCCGCTTTTCGGCACGCCGCACATGCGCACGTTGATTGGCAGCACGTTCTTTGGATGGGTATGCGTACACACGCATGAACTGAAGGACGCTCAACTCTTGCTCTAGCGCCTGCACCTGAGCAACATCGGCATGGAGCGCACGCTGGGCCGTCCTCTGCCCCATGCCCGTGAAGGCCTCCTTCAAGTGTACTCTGTGCTGCGTGCGGTCTGCTGCTGCTGGTGGTTCCACCCATACAGGATGAGCGCGGGCGACCTCCAAGCTGGCCACCGTCACTGGCGCCTCGGAAGCTGCCTGCTTGGACTCTGATCTGGGCCGTGTGGCTGGGATCTCCGCGCCACCCGCTGAGGACGGTGGGGTCTGCGCTGACCGGCTGCGACGCGGAGCAAGGCGACGACGGCGCCCTGCCAGCACTCGACCGCTAAAATGGGAAACGCCCGGAGCACCAGCGCCCATCGTTGTGCGTGCCACACTTTGGACAAAACCAGCCACCTCCGCCGCCGTAGGAGGAGGGCGCGTCTGCGCCGGTCACTCTGGATAGGCAAGCGGGCACAAGGGGCCGCCGTTGGAACGGTAGGTTCATGCTGGCCAACGATCCCTTTTGTGGACGCGGCGCAACCGTCACAATTCCATTGTTTTCGTCTCTGACACCTGCCCTCAACACCCGTCACATCTTGCTCGCGGTGGGTTGTCCACCCGCAGCGCTCCGCATGCCGAGCAGCAGGTTGCCCTGCCGGAGTGCGCCGGCGCGCCGCAGGCGCAGTCAAAGGTCGCGTTTTCTGCGGCTGCCACCGCCAAAGGCGCGAGAACGGTTTACGACGGCGCCAGTGGCCACGCGGCCACGGCGACTGGCGACTGTCATTCTGCAAGTTTTAGCAGTTGTGGCGACATGGACGCAGGTTGTGGCAGTCTCGTTGCAGGACTACGGCGCCTTGTGATTGATGACAACTGTCTAGCAGACATTGCAGAAAACTGTTTCTCCGCTTCTTCGTGGTTATCGCCCACGTTCTTGTTGATCGAATCGACCATATAGCTCCGCTGGGCAAAATCAACAACTGTTTCATTTCTGTTCCATCCATTTGGAATCATGCATGGAGGCACTGTTCTGGAGCTGGTCAGTAGGACGGCAGCTACACGTCCGCATGCCACCAGCACAATTTCGTACAAAATTGGCCGTCCGTGCTGCGGTCTCAGAAGCTCCAACTGTCGTGTGAAATTTGTGTTGCCGCAGGTCGTCGCGCTGCTGGTTCATGAGCACATTGCGCTCTTGCTCGGTTTCAGCAACTATGATTCGTTGGCCACCTGTACCCATATGCTCGTGAAGGTAGGCGTCGCTACCCTGTCGTTTTGCTGTTCGCGTGCACGGACTTTGGCACCCTGAACCACCAGCACGTCCACATCAGCACGAGCGTCTCCGTCGATGGATGGGCGGACTGTTTCTGGTAGGTCAAACAAGTCGGCCAGTTATCGACCATCTCCAACGAAAGCCTGGGTTTGATGGTCACCGCGCTCGCTGTTTGCCCTCGCGCATTCGATGAAGGCACCGCGAGGGGCGGGCGGTGGATATGGATGTATTTCGGCCCTCGGTGGCCCGAATATGTCCATATCCACCGCCTGCCGAGACTCCGAAAACTGACCCTCCAGGCGGTGGTCATGTATAGATTCCCGCCTCGGACCTTTACCCTGTGGGTGCTGTTCTGGGCGCTGGTTCGCCTATAAGACGGAGGAGTTCCCACTCAGAATTTCGAGTTCACGCCCAAGTGTGATGACGAGAACGGCCGAGGAAAGGGAAAAGCAAAAAACTGCTTGCAATAGGAACGACGACACGGCGAAAGGAGGGAGCGCGGTGGGCGAACCCCCTTTTTTTACTCACCGCCTCGCGAGCCACAAATACTGCCGCGGGCGAGCGCAGGATCCTTAGGAGGAAGGGGGTGCAAAACGAAAGAAAAGACGGGGAAGAGCGGGGGGAAGCCAAGACGGACCAGGGGCCCCAAAAACTCCAGCGGGGTTACTGCTAAAATAACATGCGTGCCGAAAGCGAACTGTAAAACGTGCGTGGACCCCAAACCGTGAGATCTTGAGTTATCACACGTGCAAGCCATTTGGCGCAAGCTACGTGGTGCACGCTATGAAGTGCAAGCAATGAAGTGCAAGCTCTGTGATGAAAATTATGTGGTGAGGCAGCAACAGGTGGCAACGTAGCGAGAACTCACTGGGCACACCCAGTGCACGAGGCGGCCACAATGCAACCACGCGCGGCAACGTGGCAATCCTCGCCGGACCCACCCAGCGCACGAGGTGGCCAGGAGGCGGCAACGGGCGGCAGCGTAGCGAAACCTCGCTGGACCCACTCAGTGCACGAGGCGGCCACGAGGCGGCCGCGAGGCGGCCACGAGGCGGCCACGCGCGGCAAGGTGGCGAAACCTCGCTGGACCTACCCAGCGCTCCAGGCGGCCTGCAGGAAGCAACAGGCGGCAACATTGCGAAACATCACCGGACCCAACCAGCGCACGAGGCGGCCACGTGGCGAAACCTCGCTGGACCCACCCAGCGCACGAAGCGGCAACGTGGCGAAACTACACCGAATCCACCCAACGCAAGAGGCGGCCACTAGGCGACCACGGGCGGCAACGTTAACGTTAACGTTGAAGCCTTCGTGACATCAAAACAAAACAACCCCAAGTGTAAGCATTGCTTGGGTAACAACAATCATGTAAAGACCGTTCACTCTCTATTGCTCGCGTGTCACTAACATAGTTACCGCAAACTCCAAGACAAGCCAGGCTTCTGGTCAGCGCCAACAGATCACTGAGGTAAGGCAACGGCGATGTCACATGGCATGCACGCACAAACTAATCGATCTACGACAAGCATGGAACTGCAACATCTGCGATTGCGCCGAGTATGGACACGCAACCTTCCAGAGAGAATTATATGTAATCCCACCAGCCCTTTTGGCTAAGGAGGTTGACCGAGTTCATTATTCTCTCTTCAATTCCCTTCGGGGAGGGGTACCCTCCCCCTCCCCTCCCTGAGGTTTTTGAAGCCAGGCCGCGAGGTGCCAGGGCGCCCAAGATGTACCAAGATGGCTCGAAGAGGGCCTCCGATGCTCCAAGATGGCCTCCAAGGCGGCTCAAGCTAACCGAAGATGGCTCAAGATAGCTTCCGACATACCTCCATCAGGCCCAACGAGGGCCGCAAGACGGTCCCAAGTGCTCTCGGAGCCCCCTCAGGACACCCCGCCCCAGAAAGGCCCCAAGCCTCAAGAGGCTCAAGAGGAGCCCAAGAGGGGCGCAAGAGGCCCCCAAGTCAGCCCCGAAAGCGCTCAAGATCGCCCCAAGAGCGCCCCAAAAAGGCCCCAAGGGGCGATTTCGAGGGCCCCAGAGGGGGGGGCAAGCGATAGGACCCCTCTTTTCACTGGGGCCCTCCACGATGGCTCCAAGAGGCCCTCCAATGCCCCCAAGCAGCCCCCAAGAGGGATCCAAGAGGGCCCTTAGAGGGTCCCAAGATCCCTAGAAGAGCCCCAAGAGGGCTCCAAGAGGCGATTTTGTCCTCGTCCTTGAGTCCTCCTCCTCTTCCTCCTCTTCCACCTCCTCCTCGTCCTCGTCCTCGTTCTCGTCCTTACCCTCATCGTCTTCCTGTTCTTTTTCCTCCACTTCCTCGTCGTCATGGTCGTCGTCGTCGTCGTCTTCCTCCCCTTCCGCCCCAAGGCGGACCCCAGGGATGGCCCGGAGAGGCCCTTCAAGGCTACTCCCTTGCTCCCATAGATCACTCTGTTCACCCTGGGTGCCCGCTTAGTTTCACCAGCTACTAGACACCGATGTATGACATTAATACGACAAACCAAAAATAATGGATTGAAAAGCACGCGCGCACTCCTTCGCAGCTGAAGGCTGCACTACAAGCTAGAGTTCTGCTGAGCATGGCCGGAAACAATAAATCATTGAAATGCGGCAACAGCGAGTTCACCAGACATACACGCATAGACCATACACAACAGAGAGATGCTCAGCACGAACCAGTCCCCAGGTCAGCGCCAAATGTCCAGCAAAATTCACTGGGCGGAAGCGTGTGGATGAGCACATACGGAAACATTTCTCCCTCCCCACATACACCCCTCCGAGATGAACCGCATAAGAGGCCCAGACCCGACCCCAAGTCAAGAACCCTTTCCAATTCGGTTTCCTGGAATGTCTTGCGCGGTTTACTAGTTTTTAGACTCTGGAGGGGGACAGGGAAGAGGGAGGGGGCAGCTAGCCAAATTTGTGCAACTTTCGCAGGTCGTGGCTTGAGCGCCCCGACGCGACCCCCAGGCGGCCCCAAACTAGCCAAAAATGGCCCAAGATTGCACCAAGATGGCCACAAGTTGGCCCAAGATTGGCCCCAACTGACCCCGAAGGTGGCCCCAAGATGGCCAAACGCGGCGTAAGAAGCAATGAAACACCAACGATACATTGATGCGCTTGCTCTTGGACTGCGTCTGAAATCAAGAGTGGCCCAAGAGAGACCCAAGATGCCCGCAATATGTGTACTTGTACTTGCACTTGCATTTGCACATGCACTTTACTTGCACGTGCACTTGTACTCGTACTTGTAAATGTACATGTACTTGTACGTGTACGTGTACTTGTACGTGTACTTGTACTGTTACTTGTACTTGTACGTGTACTTGTACTTGTACGTGCACTGGCACTGGCACTGGCAGGGGCACTTGCGCTTGTACCTGTACTTGTACTTGTACGTGTACTTGTACTTCTAATTGTACTTGTACTTATACTTGTACTTGTACTTGTGCTTGCACTTGCATTTGTACGTGCAAATGCACTTGTTCTTGTACGTGTACGTGAACGTGTAAGTGTACTTGTGCTTGTACTTGTACTTGTACTTGTACGTGTACTTGTATTTGTACTTGTACTTGAACTTGTACTTGCACTTGCACTTGCACTTGTACTTATACTTCTACTTGTACTTGTACGTGTACGTGTACTTGTACTTATACTTCTAGGTGTACTTGTACGCGTACGTGTGATTGTACTTGTACTTGTACGTGTACGTGTACGTGTACGCGTACTTGTACGTTTACGTTTACGTGTACTTGTACTTGTACTTGTACGTGTACTTGTACTTGTACGTGTACGTGTACTTGTACTTGCACTTGTACTTGTACGTGTACTTGTACTTGTACTTGTACTTGTACTTGCACTTGCACTTGTACTTGTACTGGTACTTGTACGTGTACGTGTACGTGTAATTGTACTTGTACGTGTACGTGTACTTGTACTCGTAGTTGTCCTTGTCTTTGTAATCGTACGTAGAATCGTACTTGTACGTGCCCTTGTGACTGTAATTGTACTTATACGCGTCCTTGTACTTGTACGTGTACTTGCTCTGGTACGTGCACGTGCAAGTGTACGTGTTATTGTACTTGTACTTGTAAATGTGCGTGTTGTACATGCACGTGAACGTGAACGTGTATGTGTGTAAGTGTAAATGTACTTGTACTTGCACTTGCACGTGTACTTCTACGTGTACGTGTATGTGTGCCTGTACTTGTGCCTGTACTTGTACTTGTATGTGTACGTGTACGTACGTGTTCTTGTGCGGGTGATTGTACTTGTACGTGTACTCGTTATTGAATCGCTTCGCTCATTCCGCCGGCCCATTTCGCATGACTGAGCCTCTTGGGGCCGCTGGGGGGCCTCTTCAGCGTCGCTTGGGGGCCTCCTGAGGGCCTCTTGGGGGCTTTTGGGGCCTCTCAGGGGCCTCTTGAGGCCTCCTGGGGGCTTCTTAAGGCCGAGGGCTCGAAGTTTTGTTTTGTGTTCCCCCTTTGGGGCATCGCTTGGGGCCCTCTTGGGCCCCTCTTGGATTTCTCTGGGGCCGTCTTGGAGCCCACTTGGGCCATCCTGGGGCCTTCTTGGGAGCTTCTTGGGCCCTCTTGGGGCGATCTTTGGGGCCTCGTGGGCCGTCTTGGAGCGTCGGGAAGCCGAAAAGATGGACACGCCAAAATCTGCCCCAAACCTAAGGAAAAGTAATGAATGTTGCCTCTTGGGGTCCTCTGGGGAGTGCTCTTGGAGGCCTATTGGGGCGTATGGGGGCCATCTTGGGCGTCTTGGAACGATCGTGTGGCATCTCGGAGCACTCTTGAACCATCTTGGAGGGCTCTTGGCGGCCTCGTGGCCCTTCTTGGGGCTCTCTGGAGGGCCACGGGGGCGGCGCCCAGGAGGAAAACCATCTCTGACCCGACCCTGCCGGGGATCGCCCGGGGTTACTTTTCGTCCGAGGACCCCAAGGGCCGCCCCGCGCGCGCGAAGTAGAAATATTATTTAGCAGTTACCGGAGATCTTAGCACGCCTCTGGCCCGTTGGGCCGGCGAATTGCACTTGTACTTGTACTTGTACCTGTACCTGAACTTGTACTTGTACTTGTACGTGTACTTGTACTTGTACTTGTACAAATACATGTACTTATACTTGAACTTGTGCGTGTACTTGTACTTGTTATTGTACGTGTACTTGTACTTATACTTGTACTGTTACGTGTACTTGAACTTGTACGTGCACTTGAACTTACACGTGTATTTGTACTTGTACTTGTACGTGTACTTGTACTTGTAAATGTACTTGTGCTTGCACTTGTACTTGTACGTGTACTTGTACTTGTACTTGTACTTGCACTTGCACTTGCACTTGTACTTGCAAATGCACTTGTTCTTGTACGTGTACGTGTACGTGTAATTGTACTTGTGCTTGTGCTTCTACTTGTACTTGTACTTGTACTTGTACTTGTACTTGTACGTGTACGTGTACGTGTACGTGTACGTGTACGTGTACTTGTACTTGTACTTGTACGTGTACTTGTACTTGTACTCGTACTCGTACTCGTACTTGTACTTGTACTTGTACTTGTACTTGTACTTGTACTTGTACTTGTACTTGTACTTGTACTTGTACTTGTACGTGTACTTGTACTTGTACTTGTACTTGTACTTGCACTTGTACTTGTACTTGTACTTGTACGTATACGTGTGAGAATGCGTGTGCGTGTACTTGTACATGTACTTGTACGTGTATGCCTGCTTGTAATTGCCTGTGTACGTGTACTTATACTGGCACGTGTACGTGTACTTGTACGTGTACTTCATGTGTACGTATAATTGTACGTATACCTATCATTGTACGTGCGCGTATACTTGTTCTGGCACTTCTGCGTGCAACTGTACGTGTTAGTGTAATTGTACTTGTATGTGTACTTGCACATGTACTTGTGCTTGTACTTGTACGTCTACGTCTACTTGTGCTTGTTATTGTAAATGCTCGCGCGCGTGTACTTGCACCTATACGTGTACGTGTATGTGTACGTGTACGTTTACGTGTATTCGTAAATGTATGTGTGCCTGTACTTGTACTTGTATGTGTGATTGTACGTGTATGTGTGCTTGTATGTGTACTTGTACCTGTACGGATACGTGTACGTGTACGTGTACTCATGTACGTGTACGTGTACTTGTACTTGAATGTGTGATTGTACGTGTGACTATGCTTGTATGTGTGCTTGTACTCTTATGTGTACTTGCATGTGCACCTGTACGTGGTCGTATACTCGTACTGATGCGTGTACTTGTACCTATACTTGTGCTTGTACTTGTACTTGCACGTGTACTTGTACGTGTGCTTGACGTGTACTTGCTGTTGTACGTGTACTTGTACTTGTACTTGTACTTGTACTTGTACTTGTACTTGTACTTGTACTTGTACGTGTACGTGTACGTGTACTTGTACTTGTACTTGTACTTGTACTTGTACTTCTACTTGTACTTGTACTTGTACTTGTACGTGTACTTGCACTTGTACTTGACTTGTACTTGCTGTTGTACGTGTACTTGGACTTGGACTTGTACTTGTACTTGTACTTGTACTTGTACTTGTACTTGTACTTGTACTTGTACTTGTGTGCGTGTACTTGTACTTGTACTTGTACTTGTACTTGTACTTTTACTTGTACTGTCGCTTGTACTTGTACTTGTAGGTCTCCTTGTACGCCTACTTGTGCTTGTATGTGTACCGTTACTTGTATACAATGTGA
The DNA here is from genome assembly GCA_963575745.1 of Prorocentrum cordatum. NCBI lineage: Eukaryota > Dinophyceae > Prorocentrales > Prorocentraceae > Prorocentrum > Prorocentrum cordatum. The sequence goes on along the minus strand of CAUYUJ010000103.1, from coordinate 78,351 downwards.
ATTGCACTTATACTTGTACTTGCAATTGTACTTTTCAAGATATTTGTACGCGCACTACTTGCACGCAAATTCATACTCGCAATCGCACTCCGGCTTGTACCTGTGTGCTTGTGTGTACTTGCACGTGCGCATGTACTTGTACTTGAAACTGTAACTGTCCGTGTGCGGATACTTGTACGTGTAATGTTGATTGCACGTGTACTTGCACGAGTACTTGTACTCGTACTTGCACTTGTCACTGTGCTTGCGCTTGCACGTGCCGTTTTGCTTGCACTTGCACTTGTACCTGCACGTGTACATGTACTTGAAGTTGTGCTTGTTCATGCATGTGTTGATGTTTGCACGTGCTCCCTCCCTTGGGGCTAGCGGGGTCCCGAAGGGATCGCAATAACTATAAACTATACAAGTGAAGTGCGGCAACAGCGAACGCGCCGAACATGCACGCACAGTCTTTGCGAGAGAAGCCAATACAAAGGTGTGGAGAAGGTAGTAAGAAGATCGTCGGGAACTTGTCGATGACAAAGTTACGGGATCAAAGATTGTGATATGAACGTGGTGGTGGACAGCTGCAGCTCCGCAGTGCTGCTTAGCTCCAGTTTGAAGCATAACAGACTCGGTCCGAATCCTCGAAGTGGGGCGTGACGCTGTGTGGCAGCCAACCTGGGAAAACCATCAAGGAACCAGTATGCGGCTGCACTCGGACGTATCTTACCACACCGGTTTCCTCGCTCTCGGTACCGACCGAACCCACGCCGTCTGCATTCCCATTACCCATCCGCGGCACGTGCAGGTCCTCGTCCGGCTCCATGAACCTGGCCCCGGACCCTCGGCTGAGGCGGAGCAAGAGCGCACCCCTATCGCAAGCAACCTGGCCACCTTCTTGGGCAGGAACCTGCGTGTACAAAACCGCACCGTATGCATTAGTGCCATGGTTGTGCAAGATGTTCATAGCGCCCTTGCCAGAAACATTCATCCACGCGCAGAAGTCTTCGTCCGAGCAACGAGGCGAGGGCGGCGGCGTCATTTCTCCAGCAGCTGTCACCTCGGCGGTGTCTGCGGCAGCGGCCCTCCGCACGCAATCCGTGAACAAGGCCCGCAGCGCGGCCATCAGAGGCTGCTCGGCACTGACGATGTCTTGGAAGCCTCTGAGGTTTGAGCCGCGCACGGCCTCTTCCCCCACGGACGCTGACTTGCGCAATTTCGCGTGAGAGGACGCGAACTCCGAGAGCTCCCTCATTGTCGCCTCGACCTCTTGCCCTTGGAGCGAAAAGCGGTGCAGCCTGAAGGTTCTCAGCCGCCCGAAAGACAACGGGCGCCGAAATGGCTGCGAGGCCTCGTGCAACACGGTTCCGATCTGGCCGCACGCCTGCAGCGGCACATCTGGATGAGGCTGCCACTCGACCGCCACCTCCTGGTACGCCGTGTCTGCGGATTGCTGGCGGCCGACGAAGATCGGCGTAGGGTCTTCAAGCAATGCCGCCAACACAGACTGCGGGAACAGTTCCAGAGCGGGTGTTCTTTCAGCGGCAGCTACGACTGGGGCGAAGCAAGCCGTGCGGCCCATCTGACTGCTTATTGCGCGGATGACTGCTTGTCAATTTGAGATCACAAAGCTAAAACAGGGGGAGATGCCGCACACGCACACGCACACACACACAAAAAAAACACAACACAACACAATACAACACAAGACAAGACAGCATAACACAGCACAGCACAGGACAGCAGCACAGCACAGCACAGCACAGCACAGCACAACACACACACGCACACACATGCACGTGTTTGCCGACACGCTGATGAGACCGGAAATCCCTTCGGTCGCGCACGAACGAATTCATGCAGACACGCATGCAAGGAAAGCCTTGCAAACAAGAGCGAAAGGCGTTTGAACATGCCTCGAGGGTCCTGCTTCAACTTCTGCCCCCAACGCCTCGCAATAATCGTCGTCCCGAATGTAGAGAAACGTCGTACCAACAGTGCTAGACCTGCACTGTCACTATCTATCACTAGTAACATAGCGATCGTCGTCGCAAGGCTAATCATGGAAGTAATAGTCGTAGTCGTGGTCTGCAATTGTGGGGCATGATCCCACAGGGTCTCTTTCCTCTTCCACAACCCTTCTTCCCTTCGGGGAATGGTACCTTCCCCCTCCCCTCCCTGAGGCTTTTTGTGCGGTTTCGGGAGATGTCGGAGGCTCCTTTTTCGGCAAGCGAGAGGGCAATTTTTTAACACCCCTCACAAAGATCGTGGCCCCCGATGGGGGGACGAACGGGCCCCCCCTCTTGTGACTGACCGCCTTCAAGATGGCCCCTAAGGGCCCTCCAGGACCCCTAAAGAAGCCCCCAAAACGGTCCCACGAACGCCCCAAGAGGCCCCAAGGGGGTTCCAAGAGGCCCCGGAAAAAAAAGGGCCCCCGAGAACCCTCAGAGAGACCAAGATGACCTCCAAGGTGACTCAACATAACACAAGCTGGCGCAAGATGGCTCCCAAGGTGGCACAAAAACCCAAATCGTTCCAAGACGGCTCGAGATGGCCATGGAGTTTCCCCAAAAGGATCAGCATTCCCTCGAAATTTGACTACGCGCCGTCTCTTAGACCGGCCGGCTCCCTCGCTGTTTGAATATGCGCGTCTCCCTCCCTCCCACCGTCAACTCTCATGGGCGTCGTTTCTGGACAGGTTGGTGGGGAGACTTTTCCGGTATGCGGGCGCGCGAAGACGAATCGAACGCAGTGCAAGGTAACGCGGGCCGCGCCGAAGCAAAGGATGAACAGCAAAGCGGGCGGCGCCCGGCTCAGGGCGGAACAAGGCCCAACGCGGCCAAAATGGCGCGGGGGGCATCACAAATCAGCATCCTAATCAAGTCAGTCAAAACTGCGGTACCAGGTAACGCAGAGCGTGCCCACTGAGGTGCCAAAGGCTGGTGGGGATTTTTTGATCGCGCGCGCACCGGGAGACGCCGGACGCCGTCCAAAGATCGAAGCAAGTGGGCTACGAGCGAATTGCGCACCAGGAGGTAAGGGAGGTCGCGAGAGGACAGCAGAGGGAGGAACAAACAGGAGGCGGCCCTCGCTGCCAGTCAGAAGAGGGCGCCGCCGACTGGGGGGAGCCGCCAGGCGGAGCGCATCGCCAAAATGGCGGGGAAATCTGGTTGAACGACACCGCGAACGCACTGAAAGACAGGGACCACAGGCTCGTAGACGCACCACGAGGAGCAGGCGACAGGACCAACGGTCGCTCCGTCACAAGTTGGCGGTCGAGTCACACGCGCCACCAAGCGTCGACCAACTCACGTGCAGGCGCTCAACAGACCAGAATCCGGATCGCCAGACACCGTCGGGGACTGGTATAGGGACCGCGCGCCGCAACGCGGGGGGCGCGGGCGGGCGCCCGCGCGCCGGGGAGGAACCGATCCGTGCGACCGAAGGCACCGGAGCGCGCGGTGGAAACGCCCAGCCGCCAGCATGCTGGATCCCGCTCGGGGGCCGTCGGGGAGGCAACCCGCTCGTTGGGGGATGGCCGAGAGGTCAGCCGGCCGCAGGCCGGCGAGGGATTGCCGCCAGCCAAGAGCCGCAGGGGGCGGAGAGGCCGAGACGGAGGGGCAGCAGGGGGCGGGCGGACAACCGAAAGGCGACGGTCCGCGCCGACCGCGCGGCAGAAGAGGAGCCCAGGTGGCGCCTTCGTGCGGAGCATAGGCCGCTGTGCGGGGCGCCGTGGGGAAGCAGGCCACGGCAGTGACACGCCTCTGACGCATCTGCGACCCCAGCGGCGGAGGCGGGGCAGAGCGCCGAGGGGGCCCCGAGCAGCCCGCACTGGGCGAGGGGCAAGGGGGGTGGCCCGGCGCCAGGGAGCGAAGAGCCACAAGCTAAACCAGTGACGAGGACGCACTGAGAGGCAAGGCGCGAGCCGACAGCCCCAGCTGAGGCACGCGCCGGGCGGCACCGGGCGCGAGGCCAGGGCGGCCCCGGGGGAGGCCGCGGGGATGGCGGGCGAGGGGCCAAGCACCTGGCGGGGATACTTTTTTGTTCGCGAGCGCGCAGGGGTGCCAGGCGCCGTCAAAAAATGCGGCTAACCAGCAACGGCCTAAATTCCGCGACACGGGGAAGGAACGAAAGCAAGCGGAACGCGAGGCAAAAACGGGGAAGAAACGAAGAAAGAGCACGCAGGAGCGAGCTACGCTGCGGCTCAGGAGAAGCAGTGGACTAGGAAGAACCACTGGTCGAGGCGCAGCACCAAAACGGCGAAATTCAAAAAGTCCACGCACTCGAAGACGGCCGCGACGCAACCGATGAGAACGTCGAACCACGACATGCAGGCGCTCAACGGAGTAGGCTCCAGATCGCCAAACGCCGACAAGGGTCGAAGCGAGGGGCGCGGAAGCGACGGCAGCGCCACCGCGGGCGGGGGGACAGGGGGATGGCAGCGACACAGCGGCCCAGAGGCGGCAGATGCGGGGAATTGGCGAGTGGAGGCCACGCACCTGCGAATGAGTCGGCGACAGCCGACCCCAGGCCCTGGGGAAGGCGACGCGGGGGAGGACCAGGTGACCGTCAACCCCGGGCGGGCAGAGGCAGCAGACTCAAGGCGAGCCGCGGGCCCGGGGGCCCAGGGGCATCCTGGAAATAGAAAAAAGCTAGCAGGCGAACCTCGGGCGCGACCAGGGTGGCCGCGACGAAAGGAAGGCCCGCACACCTGCGTCCAGGGTCGGGGGGGGGTCCCAGCGACCTCATGCGCAAAGCTGGGGCGGCGGAGAAACCGGCGGCAAGCCGTCGCAGGCCAGGCGCGACCGCGAAATGCGGAGCCTAACCACAGAAAGCGAAGGGACTCACCGAGAACGTTGGCCCGAGCGCGACGGGCCGAGGGGGTTCCCCTGCGACCTCGCACGCTAGAGCGGTGCCGCCGCGCACCGGCCGCGACGACCCCGACCACCGTCGTCACCCGAGGGGAACCGGCGGCGGCAGCGGCACCAGCGCTGGTAGCTGCAGCGGCAACGACCGCGGCGGCCGACCGCGGCGGCCGCGGCGACGCGCGGCGCAGCCAGCGGGGGCGGCGCGCGCTGTGCAAGCAGCCATGCCCCAGCCGGCTCGGTGGTCGCGAAGCGAGAGACGACGGAAGGGGCTGAGGGGCCCCGCTGCGGCGCTGGGGGCAGGCGCAGGGGGGGTCGACCCGGCGCCGCGGGGCGCGGCGTCGCAGGTGGCCCGAGCGAGGGCGAGCTGAGGGGCCAGGGGAGGGCCAGCGCCCCCGCTGTGCGCTCGTGGGGCGGCATTAGGCACGAGGCCGGGGCGGCCGCGAGGAGTGGCATCGGCTGGGGGAGGGGCGCGTGCGAGACAGCGACTCACGGTCGCATCGCCGGGCTGGGTAAGGGAGACGGTTGGAAGCGACTAACGGTCGCAGTGTACGCTTAGCGGAGAGTGCGGGGGATAGGGCGGCGGGCAACTAACAGTCGCCGTGTGTGTGTGTGTGAACAGAGCTAAGACAGGCAAGGGAGATCAGCGCTGCGGATCGAGGGGGTCTCCCGTCGGCCTCTCACGCTGGAGTGGAGCCACGACGCCTGCGCCCGTCTGCAGCCAACGGCTCGGGAGAGTCAGAGCGCTGCCAGCGGAGGGGCGGGCCTGTATGCGCGAGCGGCCTGGGCAACTTAGGACGCGTCGTGGAGAAAGTCGCCGCAGTGACGTAGCTGGCAGCATGGTGTCCTCCAGCCGGGGCGAGGAGGACTCCTGGGACCCCGGGGCGGCGCCTGAGGCGGGCCGAGGGGGGCGGCGCAACGCCAGGGGGCGAAGGGCCGCAAAGGGGGGGGGGCCCAGGAGAAAGGGCCTCCCCAAAGAGAACCCCAAAACTGCCCGCGAGAAGAAGGCACTAAGAGGGTCCCAAGACGCCCCAAAGAGGGCTCGACAGCCCAAAGGGCGCCGAACACAGCCCAAAAGGGCCCCAAGACGGCCACAGGAAGGGTCCAAAAAAGGGAACACGAACCGACAGTTTGAGCCTTCCGCCCCAAGAGGCCCCCAGCAGGCCCGAAAGGCCCCAAAGAGGCCCCAGAGAGGCTCCAAAACGGCACCCAAAAGGTGCAAAACGAGCCCCAAGACTACCAAAATGAGGTCCATGAGGGCTCCTCAAGAAGTGAAGGCGAAAGGTGCCACACGTGACGGTGTGCCTCCTCCTCCTCCTCCTCCTCCTCCTCAACCGCACCAGCAGCAGCACCACCATCAGCATCGTCATCAGATTCATCGTCATCATATTCATCATCATATTCAATCAGATGCTTCATCATCAGATTCGCCATCAGCAGCAGCAGTCACCAGCATCATCATATTAATCGTCATCAGCATCATCGTCATTAATAGGCATCATCATTATCATCATTCTCATCATCATCATCATCATCATCAGCAGCATCAGCATTAACATCAGCATCAGCACCATCATCATCCTCATCAGCATATTCATCAGCATCAGCATCATCATCACCACCACCACCACCATCATCATCATCATCATCATCATCATCATCATCATTATTAGCAGCATCATCATCATCATCATCAGCATCATCATCAGCAGCAGTATTATCAGCAGCGTCATCATCAGCATCATCATCAGCAACAGCATCATCATCATCGGCATCGTCAGCATCAGCATCAGCATCATCCTCATCAGCATCAGCATCAGCAGCATCGTCATCATGATCGACATCATCATCACCATCGTAATAATCAGCAACATCATTATATACATCATTATCATCAGCAGCAACAGCATCAGCATCATCATCATCATCCGCAGCATCATCGCCAGCAACATCATCATCAGAAACAGCATCCTCGTCCTCTTCCGACTCATCCTCCCCTACCTCATCCGAAGTATTGTCATCACCTACTTCGACAACGCTACCACAAACACCACCACCCTCATCATCATCAGCATCCGCACCATCACCATAACCATCGCCATCACCATGACCATCATCATCACCATCAGCCGCACCATCACTATCACCATCACCATCACCAGTATCATCCGCAACATCAGACCAGCAGCATCAGCATCAGCATCATCATGAACAGCATCATCACCATAACCATCACCATGACCATCATCATCATCACCGTCACAACCCTCATCATAATCACCAACACCATCGTCAACATCATATCGTCACCGTCATCATCATCATCAGTATCATCATGCTAAGCTTTATCAACAGCATCATCATCACCAGAACCATCATCGTCATCGTGGTCGTTGTTTTCATGATGGTCATCATGGTCATCTCCATTCGCATCAACATCGTGAGTAACATCGTCATCATCACCATCGTCGCCATCATCATCCGTGTCATGATCGTCGCCGTCGTAATTGTCATCCTCATCGTAAGCCGCATCATCAACTCATCACCATCTTTGTCTTCAGTAACATCATCATCACCACCACACCAACAATCAGCATCATCACCAACCACCACCACCATCATCATCAGCATCGACATCAACATCAACAACATTATCGTCATCAACATCAACACCATCATCAACACCATCATCAACATCATCTTCCGTGACGGGCTCACATAATACTGACGCACACTAAACAAGTCCTACACAACCACGGTGTCACAGGCGACGGCGTCAAGACGGCACTACATTCCCCAAAACGGGCCTACAAAAAGCGCGCAACGTGATACGGCTCTCCGAAGACTGAAGATACAATTTGTCCTACGTCAGGACTTCCGTGTTCCCTCGCGACGAGACCACCAAGAAAGCTGGGCTGGCACGGCGGCGAGACTTGCCGCAGGCAACTGGATATGGTAGCATGCGTCGCAATCACAGTCGCAGTCGCATTCAAGCAAGCCAAACAAGAAGTCACACACACTGAGGTGCGTGGGACACTGGATGGGGCAACTTAAAGATTAAATAATACAGTCGGGCTACGTTGCGCTATGTTGACACGTTAGCTGTGCGGACAAAGTGCCGCCAAGAAGCTTCGCTGGCCAATAGAGGGGTCAAAGTGGCTACTTCGCCTGCCGCTGCGCAAGCGACGCGCAGCACCTGGGACGTCCAGTCCGCGCGCGGCCTGCAAACTTTCTTCACGCACCTGTCTGACGCTGGCCGGAAGAATCCAGGGCAGAAGGTGACCTCTGTCAACGGGATCCCTGCCGGTGACCTGGCGGCTCTTTCTAGCAAGAGGAGCTGCTGTCGAGCTGCAGTCCCCTATGAGAGGGATTGCCCGGTCGTGTCCAAGACAACTGCGTTTCTCACTCTTGAAATATAAGCTGGCGCGATCCCCTAGATCGCGCGGAAGCACCGGCACTGAAAACCGCCTCGACGTCTCCTGCCAGCGGCATTCAACCACAACGCCGATAATCCGCACGTCAACTCGCCAAGAACCGCCGCCCTGTAAACCTCGATTTTCCGACGGCGGCTGAAATCTGAATGTCGCCACATTACAGAAAGCTTGTCATAATCAGCCCAGGCTGCGCCAAGACGCAGGGAGAGTTCTTTGCTCGCGCCCCCCGCCCCAGAAATCAAAACCCGATGTTTTACAAAAAACTTCCCGTGTCTGCGTGATCACACCTTGTCCGTCTTGAATATTCTGAGCGCGCCAGACCTGGAGTAGTTGGAAGTTGTCAGGGCGCAACTCCATATCAGAACATATTCCAGCATATTATATGGAGGCAAATAGCTGTTCTACACCCTCTTTGGTCTTTCCCAAAATCAGAGCGTCGCCCACGCACAGCAATACTGACATTGACATATGCCCCCATAAGTTGCGGTGCTCTTCGGAAAGTTGCGCGGCAGTGCTTTTCGACTATGATTGTCATGATCATGAAGAACAAAAACGGTGACAAATGGCACCCTTGTGATATGCCGGACAACTGCGGCCTCAACGACGAAGCCATTCCGCAATCTCGCACCTCGAAAAGCCGATCTGCGCATATTGCGCCAATGAGTTCCACCGCGTGCTCTGGCAAGCCGAAGCGCCGAAGGCGTCGCGGCAGAGCTGAAAGGTTCACGGGGTCAAACGCCTTTTTCCTATCCAAGGCCAATGCCAACAAATCCCCCCTGGATGTTCCCAGCTCCAGATCGATGCACCTACGGAGTGCAAGCGTAGTTTCTTGTGTCCCGCGATTTGATCTGAAGCCGAACTGAGAGCCCGTCAGCCTGGACCCCGCCCCTGCACGCACCAGGCGCTGGCGCAGTAATGATGCAGAAAGCTTCGCATCCAATAACAAGCAAGCTGATTGGCCGGCAATTCGCGCAGTCGTAAGTTCTTCCTTTCTCGTGTGAAATTATTACCCTCGCTTTGTGCCATTCCCGCGGCACTCTCCTGTCTTGCAAGCAACGGTCAACGATCCGCGGCCTCGGAACTGTCCGCGAGTGCCTTCCAACATTCTGGCGGCGCGCCGTCCGGGCCGGGAGCTTCGCCATCGTGCATATGCCGCAACCAAGCTTTGACTTCGCAATGCGTGAAATTGGTCAGCCTGACCGGCAGCGCGTCTCCAAGAACCGGCTCGTCAATTGCAGCGGTTGGTCGCACGCCCCATTGTATCTTCTCGAGTCATGTTCCCATGGCGCCCGCCGTGTCTGCGCTGCACGCGAGCGCTCCTTGCAAATTCCGCAGCTGGTCCTGCCTAGATAGCCGCGGCCCCCAGATGTTCCGAATGTCTCCCGGGGCCCCCGGGGCCGCGGGCCCCCCCCAGCCACTTCGCCCCATCCTGCCGCGCTGCCTTCCGCGCGGCTTCGTGCATCCCCTTTCTCGACCTCGGCGTCCCCGTCGACTCAGGCGCGCGATTCTTCTTGAATAAGCTGCGCGGTTCGGTCGCTGATCCAAGATCGCCTAGGCCTGGGCGCATCATCTGGCAAGCCATCGGCGGCGGCCCCCATTCACCGCAAACGGACGCGACCGCAACCGCATCCACCGCGACGATTACGACCGACACCATGCACCGCCACCACCACCACGACCACAGCGCTTGACGCGACCACCACAACGACCGATACCAGCACGATCACCGACGTGACCACCACCAGCCCGCAGCCGCCACCAGCAGCACGACCACCACCAGCGCGACCAAGGCGACGAACACGACCGCGACCATGATCACCAACATGACCATTAAAGAAGCACCCGCCCACTCCGTCGCCCCCCATTTCCCCCCAATTCCCCTGCCGGGCCGCCCTTGCCGCCGCGCCCACCTCCCTCGCGCCCCTGCCCCCCCCTCTTTTCCACGCAATCTTCCTCTTCCACCGCCAGCGGCGGGGCCGTTCGCGGAAGGCGGGGGCGCCGCTCGCGGCGACGCGCCGCGGCCGCGGAAGGGGGGGGCGAAAGAGAAGAAAGAACCTGAAGGGGGACACCGGGCGGCGAGGTAGGAGGGGGGAGGAACAGACAGAGGGGGGCCGGGAGAAAGGAGGAGGAGGGAGGGGGGCGAGGCAGGAGGGAGAACGAAGGAGGAGGACTGAGGAAGGAAAAAGGACGACAAGGAAGGTAATTGGAAGGAACAGGGGCAAGCGCCGCCCTTCCTGGCGCAAAGGGGGACGCAGCCGACGCCACTTGTGAACAGCGCAAGCACGGCGAGCAAACGGCCGTTGCGCATTGCTGCTCGGAGAAATGCAAAGGGCGGGCAAAGTCGCGACTGCGTCGCGCATGCGTCGCGCGTGCGTCGCGCGTGCGTCGCGCGTGTGTCGCGCTTGCTTCGCGCGCGTGGCGCGTCCGTCGCGCGTGCGTCGCGCGCCGGCAAGAATGCGTCGCGCGCGGGTCGGGGCGCGTCGCGCGCGCGTAGCGCGTGCGTCGCACGAGCGTCGCTCGGGTCGTTCGTGCGTCGCGCGCAGGTCGCGCGCGAATCGCTCGAAGGGCGCCGCGAACACCTGACGGCGCGCGAACTGCACGCCCCCCGGGCGAAACGATCGAGGGGCGCGCGCGACAATCGCAGAAATAGCGCGACGCGTACGCGAGAACTACGAACGCGAAGAAACCAATCGACGACATGGAGATGCAGCGCGCGCGGGAGAATCCATTTCAAGCGCGCGCACCGTCAGAATTTGAACATCGGTTCGTCGCAGCAGCAATTTGGCGACGTCTCGCCCGCCGACGCATCGGGGGGGAAGAGGGGGGTGGGGCGAGGGGGGGGCGGGCGGAAAAGGGAACGGACGGGCGAGGAGGGGCGCGCGGGGGCGGCGCAGCGGCGGCGGGAGCGATGGAAGGCAATCGACGGGGATCGGCGGGAGCTAGGAGGGCGAGAGGGAAGTTCAGGGAGGGTGGAAGGACAACGGGGGGTGAATATGGAGGGGGACAGGGCGACAGCCTGACAAAATAACTGAACACACATTTCGCAAACGAGACAAAACGCGCAGCGCGTTGGACGAGGGGAAGAGGAAGGAAGAGAGGGGGGGCAGGAGGATTGGCGCGACGCGACATGGAGGCGCGGGGCGCGACGCGGCGTGGCGAAGTGGCGCCGCGTCGCGCGACGCGACGTCACCCCCGCCGTGGCGCGACGCGCGCAGCCGCCAATCAACGCGAGGCGTCCTCGCCCTCGGCAACGGTTGGCGCCCCCCGAAAATACGCACCAGCGAATCCTCTTGCGCCGAATGGGAAACATAACGCGTTGGTGGACCGTCGGACTAGAGTGCGACGCGACCGCCAAAGTGGCCGCTGGCGCACAGGCATCGGAAACCTACAAGCCGCCAGCGAGATTCCGAAGTCGCGCCACATGTCGCCCCCGCACTCTGGGAGGCCGGGATGCGGGACAGAGACGCAAACCAGGGCCGGCGCACGGGCGACGCACGGGCGACGCACTGAACGAAACTTAGGGGGGGTCGCGGCCTTCACACTCGCAACAGACAGCACGCGGTCGGCAGTCGCGCTCGGCGCAAGGAACAACAAATCGAGCAAAGGCGAATGCGTTCGACTGGGTGTCGTCATTGGGCCGGGCGCCCGGCTCCATGTAGGTCACCAGTTGCTCTTCTGGAACGGCGCGAAGCGCGTTGCTGATGATGCGCTGCTGCGCTGCGCAGAACTTTACCAATAAATCGCGGTTCGGGCAATCCACTTCATGCGCTGCTTCGGATCCGAAAGCACGCAGTCCAAGCGCGCGCTCTTCACTGCATCGTTGCTGGCCAAGCCGCGCGTGAAAATGCCCACGGCTAAATTCGAGCCCGTTCACAGGTGCACTATTTGCGACCTTCTCCAGCTCAAGACAAATTTGTAACATTTCGGGCAGTTGTCGGAGGTCGAGCGGGGCGTAGCCAGAGAAGAGCGCGCACTTGCCTTTGGCCCCTCGGATTTTCAAGCACGCGAGGCGGCCGGGGCACTGGGGGGGGGAACAATCAAAACCAACAAACCAAAAACAAACAAAAAAATGCGCGAGAAATCGCGCGAGGTGCCGCGATGAAACCCACTACTGACTTAGATTTGGTCTCGTCGCCTGCGTTCTCCAAGCCTGACAAAACAACGCTACAACTCGCATAATACTCTGCTTTCGAAGTTCATGTCTCCTGAAGGCAAAGAGAAACCAATGCCCCAAGCACGCATTGCCTGGCCGAGCGCGCAAAGCTTCTCGTCGGTCAGGCCGGCAACATTCCGCGTAGCCGTGCGATGCGCCGGATCTGCGCACCAGAGGCTGTGCGCGGGCGCGGGCATTCCGGCGGCGCTGAAAAATCATCAGGTGAAACTGCGGCCTCGCCCTCCGGGCCCCGTCACTTCCCAGCGCCCATCCCGCCCCCTTTCCCCTCGTCTGCGACGCGGCCCAGGGCTTCCTTGCAAGACTCACAAAGCTTCTTGATTTCCGCGTCATTGCGGTGGTCTGTCCAGTTTTCCCATTCCAAACTGGGCCACCTGATCTGCAACGCACCACGGACGGAGCAAACTGATAGGATAACGTCGCCCCCCGCTTGCTTGGAGAACGTCGCATCGTTGACCTGGATCTGTTTGAAAACCAATTGCAGTCCAAGCCGTTTGAGACCAAATAAAAATCGAATTGGGATCCGACTGTTGGTTAGCTTATCCCTGTCGCCCAAATCCTTTTGGTAGTATGGGAAAACGGGGATTTGCGCAACGTGCTCAAGGTCGTCTCCGCGTCCGCGTCACTGCTCATCTTCGCGTAGATTTCGTGTAGATTTCGGCCGGCGCCACTGAAGGCCACTCCCTTCGTGTAGACTTCGGCCGGCGCCAGCGCAGTCAGCTTGTCGAGCTCCTCCTTGATGAATGTGCCTGGCTCTGCTAGCGTTCCCAACTCGTCCAAGTTCCCAGACATGATGGTGTCGGAGTCCGAATTACCGTGCGTCGCCGCCTTGCCAGACTGCCGGAGAAGAGCAACTTCACGCTCAAATTCTGAAAGCTTCGCCTGCGCATTGGCATCCACGGACGCTCCGGATGCGGACGTTGCCGAAGCCGGCCGGTGAGAGCAAGTTGTCTCCAACAGGCCAACCCGTCCGGTCAAGTCGTCGATGTCGAACTTTATCGGGTTTACAGCGTCTTTCTGATATATTTGTGATACAGCATGTGTTTGAAAAATAACATGTGCTTGATGGGATCCAGACGGTGGTTCAGGATCGTCTCAAGGCCCTTAGCGGTCAGGGGCTGGTCCGCTGCAGCCTGCGTGTAATCTTGGAACTGTTGGCGTCGTGCCAGTGTTCCAGGATGTAGTGCCACTGGCTGAGGTTATTGTGTCGGGTTGCTCCCCGTCCTCGCCTGTTTGAGCGCATTCTTTATCGGGGTACCCATATGATGCTTTTCAGCCGGCATCTTGACGTAGGTTGCGAAAGACACGAGCACCCAGAAGAAACGGAAATTTGCGTGGTCACAGTGAGTGAGTGTTAGAGCGGATTGTAAGAGGAGCGGCGAAGGGGCGTGACAGGTGCAACGGCGAAGGGGGCGTGACAGGTCAACTTGAGCCTTGAGCCTTAAGCCTTGAGCCAAAATGGCTACAACGTAGTACAAGGTATTAGCTCCCATGCAGCCACCTGGCAATAACGTCCACTGGACCGCCGCGGCGGGCAAGGCGAATTCACAGCGCGATGGGTAAGTAAGAATTTCCTCCGCGCCCTTAAGGGGCAAACGCAACAAAACCCAACATATTGGAAATGTTGGTTCCAGGGCTCCGACAGGGGCGCAACACCGACCAGCGGGTGCTACTATGGTTCCGTGTTTGCAATATTTAGGAGCCACGAGCAGGAGTTCCCCCGGCACTCTTTAGGAGCAAACCCAGCACACCCAATAAAATTCAACATGTTGGGAATGCTGGTTTCCAAGGCCCCGCACCACACGGGCGCAGCACCGACTGGTCAGTGCTAAACACTGGGGCAGGATCCTGACAGGGGCCCTCCCACAAAGGCACAGCAGCGCCATGTTCTGCGCGGGCACAGAGCCCAGATGCGCTTTACGATGGGCACCATAAAAGCCCATGACCTGGACGACGAGCTCGAGGATGCGCTGGTCGAAGAGACCAGGACGACGTCTATCTTATATACGTTTCTGATCTGGCCGACTACGTCAGCGACGAAAAGGACCTGGAGGCTGAGGCGCGCTAGCAACAAAAGCGGCGAAGAAAGACACGGCAAGCGTTCGGATGCAGCTGAAAACCTGCGCAGGCTGCGTTCGGCACTTCTGGGAAGTTGTGCAGCTAACTCGCGTGTCAGGAAAAAAATTGCTGGGGTGCGAAGCTGATTTAGACGGGCTGGGCATACACACACATACACACCAGCCGCAGCCATCTGCGTCATTCATCCTCCCACAACGCAGGCTATTTGCACCAAGCTGTACCTATTCACCGCCGAGCGATGGCGCAAAATGGGTGTCACGCGCGCTGCGGAGAGCGCACAATGGTTTGTGAACCAAACAGCACCCGCCAGAGCTCTGTGGCCTGCTGGGCGGGGACACCTTCGAGTTGGAGGCCCTGCCTGCGGCTAAGAGCCCATTCCCACAGACGCGCGGAGAGTTCTGGTCCCTGGAGTCTCACAGGTCTGGCAGGGCTTATGCTCAAGAAGCTCCCGCTGCCACCGCGGCAAGCCCTGGGGAGCCCCTGGCAGCATGAGCTGCTCCCCTGCTGAGGCGGTAAGATACACGGGCACCGTGAGTGCGGCAGGGCGCCCTGAGACGGCCCCAGATGACCCCAAGATGGTCCAAGAGGGTCCTGAGAGGTCGCCAAGAGAGCCCAAAAGACCCGAACCCAGAGCTCCCCAAACAACCCAAAACGGCCCCAGAGGGCCCCTCCCCAGTGTTCCCCCCGGGGGGACACGCAGTCCACTAGTGTGGCCGCACTCTCGCTCTACACTTCACTGCACACGCGCTTCCAAAAGGTCGCCGTAGGCATCTTCGACAAGGAGCAGAGACGGAGGGAGAGATGGAGGTGGAGGGTGAATGAGGGAAGGCAGGGGGGAGAGGGGCAAGAGAGAGCGCGAAGGACAGCAGGGGAGGCAAAGCCCAGAGGATGCGGAGCGGAGGATGCCGACTGGACGCGGCCACGTTCTCTGGGGGAACCCCCGAAGCAGCTAGGGGCGCGCGGCCAGGAACGACAGGACGTCCAGGGGCGCCGCGGCCGCGGGCGTGGAGCACGGAGGGCACCCGGTGGCAGTCGGCGGGGGCGCGGCTGGAACACATGTCCGACCTGCGGGGGCTCTCTGTCTGCGGGGTCAGCAGGCCGACCGTGGCCTCTCCGCTGATCCCCAGCTCGGCCCATCTGCTCCCGCTCCGCACCTCTATACCTGCCCTCGCCATTACACCTCCTCTCGGAGAAGGCTCGAGAAGCCTGGCGGCTTTGCTGAGGGTGCGGTAGTGGCCTGTCGTAGTGCCCAGGTGGGATGGCACCCCCGGCCTGGGACCAGTAAAAATGGCCTGACGGCCGCAGCATCCTGTTTTTCGCTTCTCGCGAGACCCTCTCCTCAGGGCCGTTCCATCCATCAATCCTCCTCTCAACCTCGCGCTGGCCTGCGGAGGGCCCAATGGGGGTACCCGACAAAGAGGGGAGGACAAAACTGGGCTGCGGTCTTTGTCATCCCAGGCTGGAGGTTCCACCCCACCGCGAGAGGCCGCGACAGGAGGCGACCCAGCCTTCACCGATCAATCACACCAAGCCCTGAAATATGAAGGGATATTCCTTGAAACCAAAAAGCTTAAAACAAATTTCCCATGGGCGGAAAAAAACAAGGGTACAAGGCTCGGCCAAGTTTCTGGAGCTTACCTCGAGTGAGGGCGCCAGTCCCCCCACAGAGCTGGCACTGGTACACCCCGCGGAAGAACAACCGATGGGAAGAATCGATCTGAGAAAACAAACCGCGACACTCAGACCGGAAAAAAAAAAACATTCCGGCATCCAGGGGCTACGCCAGGGGACACGGGATCTCTGCTCAACCTGATGCTGGCTCAAGAACGTCAGCTGATCGAGCCTCGTTCGATGGTCCTGGCGGGATTGGGCTGCACGACTGTTTGCCTCCTCCTGACGGTTACCCTTGGCGGCCACACCATACCAAGACGAGGCTTGCTTAACTAAGGCGAAAGAAACCGACAACATGGACTCGAGACCCTGGAGCAAGAGATTGTCACCTTCGAGGACCTGGCGACGGGCTTCGAAAGGGGCCTGAGAAAATGTGTCACCTTCCTCGAAGCCAACTCATCCTGTGTCGTCGTTTGACAGCCCCCGCTCCGCCCCGCCCCTCCCACCACTCTCCGACACAAAGAGGACGACGATGGAGGGCAGGGTCAAGGTAGAGGTCAACCTGCTTGGGCCAATCCAGGCTCGACTCACGGGGTCAAACGCCTTCGAATTACCGATCCGAGCCTCCTGCACAGCCGCGGAATTGGAAACAAGATGGGTCATGTCATGCCAACCCTCATCATAAGGAGGTCCTGATGGGCGAGCCTACTCAGCTCGGCACCATTTTCCGCAAACGAATCCGCGGCATGGTTGCCCAGCAACTGGAGGCGTTTCAATTTCTTCCAGCGAGTCCCGCTTAGAGCAGTGAGCATTCACCTTGTGGGCGAACTTCGTCCAACTTTGCGCGCACATGCTGCAAGAGGTGCGACCGGAGATTTTACGGATCGCGGGCCAGATCGGCCGTACCACAGCAACCGACATGAAGGTTGATTCCAGGCGAGACCACAGCGTGGCGAACGAGGTAAACAATGGTGAAATCCTCACCCTCAAAAGGAACCTGGTTGGGGGCAGCGCTGCGGGGCTCACGACCCCAGATCCGCCCGTCACAACCACCGCCCATCCCGCAGCCCGAATCCGAGGCAGGGTCAGGCGGGTCCCTGAACCAGCAGGTCGGTTCAGGCAGGATCCCGCGAGCAAAAAGCTCCAGGGCCCGTGGGGACAAGTCCGACACGATGACCGACGCCGCCTCCAGGTCAGAGTCAAGGCAGTCCCTGCGCCACGCGGCGTGTGCCAGGCACCTATCTCGACGATGAAGCAGTGTCCCGCGGCCCTCGCTGCACAACAGACGTAACGGCGAAAGGTCCTGGCAGCGCTCGGCGAATCGCTGCTGACACAATTACCTGTTGGCCGTAAGGCCTCGCAAGCAATTACGGCAGTGAGCCGTCCACGAAGCCGCATCGGACAACAGCAAAAGCAGGGCTGGCCCGAGGCGCATCGGCTCAATCCACTCGATTCCAAAGTGAGCCTGGCGCGCCCGCTCATCAGCACCGGCTACAGCTTCACGAAAGCGTAAATCAAAAAAGAAGACGAGAAAAGGCTCCAAGACCTCTTGGTGATACGTCTAGAGGAACGAGGAGGAAGAGGAGGAGGAAGAAGAGGAAGAGGAGAGGGTTTGGCCTGAGATCCACAGGACACATCCGAGACTGCAATCCCTCTCTTTTCGAACCCACAGGCCTGACTCTCTTCTTGCCCCCCGCGAGCCTGCAAGGCATCGCAGGGAGAGGGCAAAGCGTCACCAAGCACGGCTTCTGGTGGCGATAGACAGCGCATACCAAAGACTGGCAGCTCATCATTCTGCGCAAGAGAGTGTCAGAAAGATGTCTATGACCTGGAGATGCCAGAACTGTTCGAGGAATGTGAAGAACTATCACAATCGCTGTCTATGCGGCCAGTACTGTAATCAGCAATCACGTCCAAGCGGCCAGAGAACAAGAAGTGCGAGCGGAGGCAAAGAGAAGCAGCAGCAGGAGAACAATATCCGAAGCTACATTCTGAAGCTCCCGCCCATGCCACACAGGGCGGCCAAGACGCACAGTGCGTACTGCCCGCCCCCAGCGAGGGCAACAGACCTCAGCTCGTCCGGGATCGAGGCAGAGAACAAGATGAAGGACATCGCCAGCATGGCCATCTTGGCCAGACGGGCGGCCAAAGAGGAGGACGCGAAGCAACACGACATGGAGCTGATGGTGAAAAGCCGTGCCTCACTGCGTTGCTCACGGTGGGGAAACAGAAGGACGAGAGAAAGTTCAAGCAGGACAAAGCGAGAGATCGACTGATAGCAACACAAGCCAGAGTACGAGATCTACGAGATCAGGAACGCGAGATCGAGATAGAGTTAGATCAGCTGGAGAGTTGCATGAACGAGTCGCTAGAGATGCCAGACGACAAGGAGGACGAGCAAATATACGCAGGTGGTGGCGAACCTGCGAACCATGGAATGGCATCGTCAACTGGGCCATCGTATGCGTCCGGTGGATTGACTTGGCCGTTGGGACCACAGCCGCAGTACATGTGGGGCGTTGCAGGCTCGATGCACCAGCAGATCCCGCTCACGGCGCAGCAGCAGTGGATGCAGCAGGCAGCGGCTGCGGCAGCGACGGCGGGTGCGGGGACAGTAGGCGCAGCGGCATCAGTTGCCGCAGCCGCGCCCACCCAGGCAGGGGATGCTGTCCAGCACGCCCATCAGCAGCCAGCAGCGCCAGCGCCGACGGCCATGGAGCAGCACCTGATGCAGAACCAGCAGATGATGAACCTCATCAGCGAGATCAACCAGCGGCAGCAGAGGCAGGACGGCATCGTGACCTCCATGCTGCAGTGGATCCATCACCAGGCTACGACCAACGTGCCGAACCAGATGCAGCCAGCTGCCGCATCGGTGGGGTTTACTGCAGCAGCGGCGGGGCCGCAGACAGGCGATGGTGGGGTGACAGAGCCACTCACGCCAATGGGCAAAGCTACATCGGGAGGGGTGTCGACGCCAGCAGGAGTTTGGGGCACGGCAACTCCCCAGAAGATGCCACCACAGCCGACGCCATCGAGTATAAAGCCAGGGCAGCGCACGTCACCACCATGGCGGGACGAAGTCAACTTATGCACGCCGACCGAGCCTGCGGCGATGGGAGGAACGCCGAGGCCATGGGTACCGACACAGCCTTTTCAGCCGCCGCCGCCACTGCAGCGAGCAACGCCCATCACCCCAACAAAGCCGATGCACGCCACGACGCAGGAGGACCCGTACCTGGCGGCAGCGGCACCGACAGAGTCAGTTACAGCAACGCGTTAGGAGGAGACGGACATCTCACAGATGACGTCGTCGCAGCTCGAGCACGAGGTGGCCAGGATAGAGGCAGCCTGTGCCGCAGCCGAGGGTGCCTGCGAACGGGCAATGGCGGGACCAGGGTCCACGGCAGCGACAAAGGCAAGCGCGACACCGAGCGGACCAGCCACTACAGACGAGGAGGTGCGCAGCCCAGCCCACAAGATCGCCAAGAAGGTAGCCTTGGGCGGCGCGTGAGAAAGCAGGTGAGCTGGGCAACAGACTTAGAAAATAATGACACTGAATTAAAACACCTGGGACCAAGTAAAGGCTCCCCAGAACCTGAATCGATTTTGGGAGGCAGAGACGTTATATCCAGAGCTGGGAGTCGAATTTCAATTAGACATACTACAAGCCTTGATTCGAGGATGGACGGCGGCCGACCAACGGAGAGAAATCAAGCGGCCGGTACATGTGCTGACGGAGAGATGTCGGGACAAGTGGTCTCTCCCACGGCAACTGTGACCAGGGCGTGCGAAGCGAGTGAGTCGTCCAGTGAGCGGGCTCCTGTGCAGGCCAACAGAGGTTCACATGCAGGGGCCTCGGCGAAGCTAAGTGAGCAAGCATTACCCATGTTTGAAGGAGAGATTGCAACAGATCGAGTTGCATGTGAGCTCGTGAGGCTTGCGGATCTCAGGTCTGCAGGCCTGCTGGAGCAGGAGGCCAAGGCAGCGCTAAAAGCCTACCTTCACTCCGACACGGTCGGCGAGGCCACTGCCATCCACTGTTTCACGGACGGCTCCCTGTATCAGAGAGGGGAGGGGAAGGGGGCATGGGCAGTAGTAAAGATTACAGAGAGGGGAGGAGAGTACACGTATGGAGGGGTGCTGAGAGGGGAACTTGCGGGCAGCAATGCCATGGGGCTGGTGCCATCAGTGGCGACAAGCACCACGCTGGAATGCTTGGCTGTTCTGTGGACGCTCATGTGGGCGATAGCTGAGAGACCTCAATGCCCGATCACAGTAGACAGCAACTCACTCAGTACAATCCGAACAGCAGCAGGGACAGGACTGCCAGCATCGGACCTCCAAATTGCGAAGCTAGTTCAGGTGGCCTGGGATATTTGCACCACCAAGAGTGACATACACATAGCACACGTCAAAGCACACGATGAGCATCCGTGGAACATACTCGCAGAAAATATAGCTAAGGCTACGGCAACGAACCTCCTCCCCTTGACACGAGAGCTTCCTGAAAGCTGGGTCCAAGCAATAAGGTTTGAGAACTCGCGTTTGTGGGAGTGGGCAGCCACTCTTGACCGGGACGCTCATTCGTACCCCATCTTTTCTTTTTGCGATGGCAGGCTTGTTATTGAAGCTGGTTTGCCAGCTTGCGCCACCGACGGAGGGGGAGAGCTCGAGGGCAGACAAGCCAAGCCAGAGCCACAGTTGCTGCTGCTGTGGACATGAGAAAGAATTGCATGTTTCAATGTGCAGTCCATGCGCCAAAATTTCAGGCGCGGGGCACGAGGGCGCAACCGTGCCAGGCGAGCAGCAGCCAGCAGGTCTCAGATGTCCAACAAGGGATACACGTGCTAGGAGTACACGAGGGGAGGAATGAACAAGGAACGAGGAGAGCTGGGGACTGGATATGCTTTGCAGGGGGGCATGAGAACTTTGGGCGAGGATGCGAGCTCTTGGTAAATGTAGCCACACCGTATGGCAGGATAACAAGGAAAGCCGCTGGTGTTTTGCAAGCAGCACATTCGGATTTTGTGACGATCCCCACGCACCTTGGCGTTCAAGTTTGATGCATCAGGCTTCGCCATAACGGTCATGGTACTATATATATACCACATGCTGCCAACAGTGCTGATGAGAAGTGTAAGTTTTGGGCAGACCTAGAAGGAGTGACTGAGCGATGGGAACCGCCACTGTGCTTTGTAGATGGGAACTGCCATCTTGAGGGAGAAAGGGGAAATCCGACGTGGCGGGCAAGAAAGGGACCCGTGGGACTCTGTCGGCGGGGAGCACCAAGCAAAAAGAATTGGCTAAACGAAAACAAGCTAAAGGCTGCCAAAACGCTTCTTGGGGAGGAGGAGGATTACACCTTCGTAGCCAACAAGACGGGAAGCAGGCATAGAATACAATTTATCATTTGTGACGAGCTGACCTTTGCGGCCATGATTGAGGTTGAGGCCGATCACGGGATCGACTTGGTCAGAAAGGCTGATGATCGTTTTCCTGTCATGGCGAGGCTCCAGTGGACGAGAAACGTTGCGAGAAAAACTAGAAGTAACAGTAGGCTGGACCCCAGGAAGATGAGCGACCCCGATTGCATTAAGGACTTCACAGAGAGAATTTCGAAGATTGACCTTCCGAGCTGGAACACGGAACTCAACCAACATCCGGAGTCTGCGAATGCCGAGAATGACCAAGCTGCAAGAGCAGCCTTTGCTAAAGAGCCGGTGCGAGCTAGGAAGCCGTACATAGAAGACTCCACGTTTTGGCTAATTCGAGAGCGTCGGAGCATACAGAGAGTGTTGCAGAAAGTCAGAAGACAAGGTGGTATCGCACAACATGTGAACAGCGTCTTTTTTGTAGTATACAGCGTCACGGGAGGAGATTTGCACACTGCAGGGCAGAACGTTGGCGCCTTCTCTGGAGAATTCTGGACTCGTATGGGCCACAGCTTGACGCAGCTGAAAAAGATGGCAGGCGACTTCCTGTCGAAAAAGAGGGAACCAGAGGAGATGGTGCTGGGCGTGGCTAGATTCATTTAAGAGTCAAGCGAGCACCTCCTGAAGGCACTGGATCTTGATTACATCAGATATCTGGAAAAGCAAGCATAACAAATCGATGTAACTATCGATGGCAATGTTCCGCAGGCGGGGTGGAAGCTAGCTAGGCAACTGCTCACACCTGGGGGTTAAAAGGCACAAGGAACCCATGATTTCCCCTAAGAGTTCCCCCTGAAGGCATCCCGCTCGTCACCCCTGAGGAGGACGCCAATGATCTTCAAAAACACATCGGGGAAATAGAGAAAGCCGCGCCTGCCACTAGAGCCGAGATCGTTCAGCAATATAGCGGAAGAGGAACCGTACTGAAGCCAACTGAGACTAGGCAGTTGGACAACGTCATGCCGAGCCAAGAGCTACAGAGAGCACTTGGACGACTCCAGAGAGGCAAGGCCGCTGGACTAAATGATCTGTATCTCGCAGACCCTGCAGGCTTGGCGAGAGTATACTATCCTGTCCGAATGAAGACGAATCTCGTTGGACGTGAGCCATGCTGTATGAAGCAGGGGGAGGCTGTGAGCTTATACAAATGGAAGGGAGATCAAAGAAAAGCGGCTGCCCAGCGGAGTATCCTCCTGGGGAACACTCCGGCCAAGGTTCACCACGAGATGTGCATGGTTGAGCCACAACGCGGGGGGCTCCAGGGCAAAGGCACTGACGTCGCCACTCACTGGGTTCGTTCCAGGTTTCGGGCTCAAAAAAGGGAGGGCCTGAGCACCATTATCCTTTTCTTAGATTTAACGGCGGCAATGTATAAGGTCATAAAGCAGTGTGTGATGTGACTCCTTGGGGAGGAAGAAGATTTCAGACACGCGCTCAAAGATGCACAGATACCAGAGGCCCTTTTTTCAGCCTTAGTGGCTCTTGATACCGAGGGAGAGTTAGACACTGTCGTTGATGATAAGCATCTCTTGGAGCTGGTAAAGGAGACTCAAGCGGGAGGGTGGTGGAAAGTGAGAGATGTCACAAGCTGTGTCCGCCCCATACTGAGGACCAGGCCGGGCACGATTCTGGCGACGGATGGTTTCAACATCGCAGTCAGTCCGATCATGTCTAGCATCGATACGCGCATGAGAGAGAGTGTGAGCTCCAGTGGGAACCCCGCCCGGTCGAGCACCATTTTTCTTGTGAAAGTGACTGGGAGGATCTAGGCTGCTCAGTGTCCTTTGCTGACGATCTGACACCAGTCGCAGAGATCAAGGATGCGGCAATGGTGCCAGAGAAGGCGGCACAGCTCATTGATATTGTGTATGAGTGCGTGTCCAGATGCGGATTGCAGCTCAACTCTACTAAGACGTACCTAAGTATGTCCCTTGTCTGAACCAATGCAAAGAGGACCAGACAAGCCATGGCCATTGCTGGCGAAGAGAACATCGTGTCAGAGCAGCATGGCGTTAGGGTGTCTAGGGTCAAGCAGATCAAGAGGCTGGGCACGATGCTCATAGAAAAAAGCAGCCCAAACCCAGAGGTGGCGCACAGGATAAGTCAAATGCGCAGGGAGCTCCGTCCTATCCAAGTGGCTTCAGGCAGAAGAAAAGAGCTGTGCATGTGGGTTAAAACAAAGTATGCTGATGCTTATGCGCTGTCCAGGTTGTGGTTCAATGTGGCGGTTTGGGAACCCCTCCCCAAGCGTACTCATCGTAAGGTTGTTGCCGCGCAAGCCACTGCGCACAGGGCTGCCACGGGTAAGCCGCTCGGGGGCAATAACGAGAAGAAATAATCATGAGCCAAGATCGTGCATCTAGCTGGGAAGCCGGAACACAGAGCTCTCATGAGAATTGCCAGGCTGCGACATCTCACCAGAGTTTTGAACAATGGCCCAAGAGGTCTCAGAGTGTGCCTTGACAAGTTGTGTAATGATGAGGCGAGCTGGGTCAAGGAGTTGAGGAAGGATTTGGGATGACTGAACGGGATTGTTGGCAAAAAACATGTCCCTGGGAACGGCACAGCTCAGGAGTGGATTGAGTTTGCCAGATCTTCCAGCAAGAAGTGAATTCTTGTTCCTGAAGCCGCCAAGGGAGAATTGAGCAGGCAGAGGCAAAGGAGTCTCACTTCGGAGGCCGCCAAGGAGTTGAAGGCTGTTGGACTGAAAGAGAAGAAGGAGGAAGGAGAGGCTTCGGATAGGGATGGGGGAGATGGCCACGGGGAGGGAGGCTTCATATGTTATGAGCGTGGTCATGTCACTGCCACTCAGAGAGGCATGGCCATACATGGTGGCAAGTATCACAAAGATAAGGATGATCCTGCTAGCTGGACGGTAAGCACGTGCTGTAACGTTTGCATGACGCAACTTCACACGTATGGCCGCCTTGCCAAACATCTCAAGAGGAATAGAGTGTGTTCGGCAAGTTACGTTGCGACGGGCAGGGGCGTCGATCTCGAAGAACGTCACGTGGTGGAGGGAGGAGGAGTCGGGCCGCAGGAAAGCACGAGCACGCTGTTGAGCGCGCCGACTATAGAGCCATTGGGCCACCCATTTGCGACAAAGCTCAGCTGGACGCACCAATGGTCTATATGCCGCCCGCCGCTCCACGTGAAGATAGCGCGGCTGTCCAAGTGTTGCAACAAATTTGTCAGACTTCTTCCCCCTTTTTTGATTGTTGGCAGGGGGCAGCGAGCCCAGACTGATTTCCGGGACAAAATCGGCAGCACCTGCAGCAGACAAGAGTGCGAGGTGAATGTTGTCCACATAACCCACCAAGAGTGGGCGACCCAAAGCATGGAGAAATGGTTGGAATGTGTCAGGGTTGGGTGACTGGCTGGCGGGGCCTTCTTGCCCTTCTTGGAGAGTGCGGGAATGGCCAGAGAGAGTTGAGATCTCCGCAGAAACCCTGGGGCAGCCAGTGTGCCAAGGCTAGGGAGAGAGGAGAGCTGGAACTGGAGAATGCCTGCATCAGAGGTGGTTTGACCCTGTTGCTGGCTGCCAGGAAGCAGAGTTTGCCTTTGCTGTGCGTAGGAGAACAAAAGATGGGGCAACATTTGGGACAAAAGATGGGGCGGAGTTCCCGCGGGTAAGGCAAATCCAGAAGCAAGAGCTTGCTCAGGTGAGGGAAGTGCACCAATGTGCCTTAGGAGCTGGACTGATCCTTGACCCGATTTTGCTGATCACAGTGCGTGCGCCACGACTGGAAGACAACTTGAATAGGTTGAGAGCTGGAGGGATGTGCAAGGGTGGACATGAGCATGCGCTTAGGGAAGGGGGGCGAGAGTGCTTGCAGATCTCGTTGCCCTGCCAGTTGTCAGACTGGTAGCCGAAGCTTTCTGTGACCGACTGTGCGAAATGAAGCGAGAAAAGGTCGAGGCTAGAACCTGGAGGCCCCCTTGTGTGCCTGGACTTCTGGAGGCCCCTGAATCCCTTCTGGACCTTGCTCGAAGGGTCGGCTTCCGTCTCGTGCCCTGGATGCGGTTGCTGGATGGGACCGACGCTGTCACGACGGCCGTGCACCGAATGGGCTGCCCCATGGTGGGCAACCTCTATGTCTGACCCCTGCTCTCTGCCTCCATTTTTTTCCTAAGAGTAGGCCACAGTCATTAACGGCCTTAAAACCGAGCGAGCGAGCGAGGAAATGGAGGAGGAGGAAGAGGAGAAAGAGAATGAGGAGGAAGAGGAAGAGGAGGCTAGGTTAGGTTCGGACAGTCCCGAGGGGGAGAGACTCGCAAGTCTGAAACTGGGGTCAAGGTACCCATCAGAAGGGATTTGTCACCGTGGAGGACAGAGCTCCCAACACTCCGACCAGGGCCGCGACAGGGTACCGAGACCGAAACTATTCCCCCGCTGTTCGAGCCATTCTGGCTCGAACGCGTTCCTAGAGTACCGCCACCCGTCGCTCATACTCTGGAGTAGAAGGGGCACAGGAATGGTCAGAGGGAACGGACGTACGAGCCAGAGTCGTACACCGCGGCAGGGGCTGCACATGCAACTCGGACACCGCAGCGGCTCTGCCAATGAACTGCCAGACACGGCTGCTGGGGCCTAGGCCTTTGACGTATTTACTAAGCACCTCTCGGCTTTTCCGCGCGGGCCGCACGTAGACCTTCTCGAGGTTACGGGAGCCCCGCTGGGCCCAGCAACCACACCGAATGCACAAAAACTGAAAGCGGTTGATCTGTGGGCACCGGTGGGCACTGATGGGCACCTGAGCCCCGGGGTGGATGTCATGAAAGGCCACGCCAACGATAAGGTACCCCGAAGAAAAGCGAACGACAATACGAACGAAAACAGGGTACCCAGAGCAACCCGTGGCCTCCTTCGGGGATCCCCCGCGATGAACCATCAGACAATGCTTGCTCTGTGCTCCAAGCGGGCACTGCCCCCACTCGTGCCGGCCAGGAGAAAACTTGACCGACCTGAAGCGAGCAAACGATCGCTCTCTCTAGGATCTGGACTGAAAGACCGGGGGGGAGCACAGCAGCAGCAAGCTTGTCAAACGGGGAGGCCTTTTTGACATCGTCTTCGAGCCAGCTAGCCTCTGGGCCAACAGGTCGATGTAACTTCAGCGCCTCTTTAGCGCGGATGTCGGCAGCCCGGCTAGCCTTCGCTGAAGTCCGCTCCGGTGGATTTTGACATGTTGGATGAGCTCAGCAAAACATGAAACACCAGCAAACACTCGACTGGCACGAAGCTGTTCGTGCCCGGGCGACAGCGCCTGGGCGATGGCCGCCTTACACTCCGCATGGATGCCGGTGCTGCGGTCAGCTCTTCGGCCAGCAACGGCTAAGGACAAAATCCCAGCCATAGCGGGAGTCTGCGGAAACCTTCCAGGCACAGTGCCGCGCACAACGGATTGGGCGGCCTCGGTCTGGGGGCTGGACCGGAACACGGCCAAGGCAGCTCGCTGGAAACAGAGAAAAAAACATCGAGCCACTGCCGTCCACCGCGGGAGTAGTCTGGCACCTGGGCCAGCGAAACCGGCGGCCCCCCAGGGGGCTCGAGGTCGGGGAACAACTCTCCTTCACCATTCAGCACGTGAGCGCACGGAGCTCCGAGCACGGGAGGGACGCCCCTTGGGAGAACCGAAACCACGCCTTTACACGCAGAAGAAAAAATACGGGCCCCCATCGGGCCTCCTCGATATAGGAAGAAGGGGCTTCGGAGTCCGATCGAGCCAGTGAAACAACAGGAACAACAGGATAGGCGGCGACGCGCAGCGCCGGGGAACACAACGTTCGCAGAGCCCCGCCTCGGAGGCGCGGCACCCACTTGCATGGGCCATCTGCTCCGTCCATGGGCAGTCGCCAGCAGCGGCGCGGACTAGACGCTGTTGGCACTTCGTGAACTTTGCCGACTTGGCCATCAAACAGTTCCTGGCCGCTTCCAGGTGAGCCCTCATTTGACACCCTGGAAAGCGGCGCCAAACATCCGACGAAACATGGCAGGGGGGGTACTGAGTGAGTTGAATCGTGCAACCATCCTGGTTCACCCACGCAATGACCGAAGCAGGGTACCACCCAACTCGGGCAAGGCAAAGCGGCGCCCTGGAAATCTGGCCCCAGCTCATGCGTGGGCAAAAAACTTGTTCCCACATACGCACGAGCTCAAGCATTCTCGCGGTGGCCACTTCGGGAAAAGACGCAGCTTGCCAGATCATTTTGCGCCGCTGAAAAACTGGAGCCACGGCGTCTCGCACAGCTGGCTCACATCGCAGGGCAACATTGGCGCGGAGGCTGGCGCCTCGGGCCACCGGCGCCAGGTTGGACGTGGCCTCGCGGCGGATGGCGGGCAGCTCCACGTCGACAACACCATTGATCTCAACGCCAGATTGCGCAATAGTGTTGGTGCAATTCGTATAGACACGTCCAAATCAGCCATCGATGTTCTTCATCTACTTGAATCTGGTCACCTCAGCAGGGCGCCGCGAGGATTTGCGCGGCCGAGTGCCCCGTTCCCGGCAGCAAGCGGGCGTGCGTGGCGACGACTACAAGCAAAATTCGCACCCTAATAAGAAGCGGCCACTTTAGCCTTGTTCTTGGATACGCCAATATCATCCGCAATTTTCGGTCCGATCTGCGCGTCACTTGACACGATGGCCACCTGGTCGCCGAGGGTCGCCTCCAGCCGCCAGCGAGACTCCTGAAATTGAATCCCAGCCTGGACAGCCACACCAACAACGATATCATTGTTTTTGACACTCACATGAAAGCCGTGTCATTCATGCAGCTCATGCAATCGACCTACGGGTTTCGCTGTATGAACCCATCATGCACAATGAAAAGCTAGGCCTGCCACGCCAGCATAAGCAAAATCAGCCGGTTGACCGTAGACAGCTGAAGGACACGACCACGAGACGGATGCTGCGAGGAGCTCGCCACGCATCGAAGACCGATTTGAGCGCCGGCATGGACATGCCACGCAGTGGCAATCGATATCCCAAGACAGCGAGGGGCATGCTCTCACTGAACTTGCTGTAGTCCATTAGCAACAAGAAGCTGCGCCTGCCTTCGCTCGCTTCAAACTCACTTCGAGCCGCCTGGATACACGCCAGGCTAAGCGCACTTCTGCCAGCACAAGCACCCCAATACATGCGGCACAGACAATGATTCGGATTCTCTGCCATTCCCCGGCCCTGCGGACTGGCTCCCGCGTCGCTGGCCATGGGAGGCTGCGCAGAATCACGGCGCCCAGGAGGTGCGGAGAGGCGCCCAGCCTGGATCCAATGTCAGGACCACCATTCTGAGGCGCAGCTGTTGACGGTGACGGGGCAGCTGCCCCACCAGCACCATTGATATGCGGGACGCGGTGGGCACCGAAAACCTCATCAGCATCGAAACCTGGATGCTCTTGCCGAACTTCCAGGGCATCCGACCCAGCAAGGGCACTCCATACAGGTGCACCATCCGATTGAGCAAACTAGGCGTTGCCCTCGGCCAGGTGCGCAGTAGCCGGGACTGGCATCTGACCTCCAGCGCCTGCGGCGCGAACCGTGCTATGACCCGATGTGACTCTGGCTCCCAGCGCGCGCGCGGTAAGTCTAGCGCCAAGTCCTTGGCCAAAATACTTTGCCTTCGTGAACGCTTTCAGGCACGGTAAGGTCGCGCAGCTGCGCTTGCGCATCTTGACGAAGTTGCCAACTGGCTAGCTGCGCCACGCCCAACCGCGAGCAGTAGCCCTGGCATCAGAAATGGACTCTGGACAGGAACTGCAGTGAACCCATCGCGTCTTAGGCGGAGCGCCCCACATGGAGCGACCTCAATGCGCATCAGTCACGGTTCGAACCACCTGCTCGGCAGCGCGCGCAAATTCATCCCAAGCACGCGACAATAAGCACCGAGCGGCACGGGCCAATTGCCTATAGCAAGCATTGACAGCGGCATCCGCCAGAGCATTTGAATGGCTCCAATCTGGCCCAGGACGGACAAGTCCACTCACCCGCTCAGCGCGGTACTTCGTGGCCACGGCATAGGCGAGGCACTGCTGTCTCGGGCCCTCCGTGGAAAGACCGAAGACGATTGGGCGATGCGGTCTCTGCATCCAAGTCGCATCAACATTAACTGGCTCGAGGAAGCCCCCATGCAACGCCGTCCACACTGGAAAATCGATGGCCCGGTTCGCCTTCGAAGTGACGCACGCCGGCAAGGCAGGGGCGACCAGAACCAACTTGGCCTCGCGAAGAAACCCCGAGCCCTCGATGTCTCGAGGGGCCGCATTCCAGCCACCAGCCAAGACAACTGGGTGGGCAATAGCAGACGCGCGAAATGCAATCTGAGACCAGGTGCTTGCATTTCTGCCTCGATTAACTTGCTTCACGAACAAAAGGACAATCACGACGCGCAGCGATGGCCGCCCAGGAAGGTGGACAACTGCATGGAGGGCCCTCCTTGAGTGCGCAATCAAGCTATCAGTATCTGGCCCACGGAGTCCAACATGATCACAAACCGGGATAGCAGCTCCCCAGGCGGGGGTGGCCCCACTAGACACTGCCACTGGGATGGTCAGACATTTCGAGCCCCAGCGACCAGCCCGCGCCACGAAATCATCAGCTTCTCCGCCCGTAAATCCCGCCCCTTGGCCAACAGAGAACATCGCACATGACGCCGGCACCCTCTCCTTCAGCGCGCGGGCGCCACGATTGGCATTGAACGACTCGACGAAGAAAACGCCGCAAGAACCAGGATCAGGCGGCGGACGCACATGTCCGCGACGCACAGGGAGGCAGGTGGCGAGCAAAGGGCCGTCAAAGCTCCTGCCTTGAATCCTGGGAGATCATCATTGAACTGCTGCACAAACGCGCTCCCATTGTCGCCGACACCTGCGTCACCTTTCGCTGCCTACTCAATGAGTTCCTGCAGCTCCACTCTGGAAATGCATTCTGCCCCATGACGTCTGACCCCACTCCTGCTGGCTGACCCCGAGGCACGTCATCAGCATCATCGGCAGCGTCCTGAGGACCAGGCTCATATTGCGGCGCGGGTTGAGGCCGGGCCACGGCGGCCTCGCGACGCCCCCCCCCCCCCCCCCACCCCACCCCACCCACACACCCCACCCAAAACAACTGCGGAGCTCGGTGACGGCGTCGTCGCCAAGAGTGGCGACGGCCCGTCGGGCGCCCTCCGGCAACTCAGTCGCGGCAAACTTGATCTCGCGCCACCTCTGTCCTCAGGGGCCAAGGCCTCTGCTGCGTCCGCGAAGGACTTGCGGACAGCCTCAACCTCCGCCTGCCAGGAGAGGGCGACTGCCTTCTGATTCTCGAGCGCCGCCTTCAGCTCATCCAACTGCATGGCAATCTTCTCCGCATCAGACTCCAACTCCCCGGGCTGCTGCAGCGCGTTCTCGAGCTTGTCCGGGCGCGACGGCGGGCGGCCTCGGGGGGCTGGGCGCTCTCGAACTGAACGCGCAACGTCTCGAGCTCCAAGGTGCGCGTCTGCTTGACCAACACTGGTTCCTCAGTCTTTGATGGCCTTCTCATGGCATTGAATTGCAGCGAGCAGCTCGGCGCGGTTGACTTACCCCATCATCACCGACTGCAGAATCTGCCGACTGCTTGCCGAACTTCTCGCCCGCCGCAGGCCCCTCGCGAAGCTCTGCGCCATGCCTGCGAAGCTCGCGGATAGTTCATCGCGGCTCTTCGCCCGCGGGGCGGGGGCGGCGCGGCGCCGACCATCGCCCGGGGCTGACTTGCCCTTCTCCGACGCGGCCTCGGCGCGCCCCGCCTCGGCCTCGGCCGCAATCCGAGCAGGGGCGCTTCGCCCGCGCCGGCGCCGCGCCATGGGCGCCCAGAGCTTGTCGGCCCCGCGCGAGCAGCCCCGCGCTGGAGGCCCCGGCCCGCCGAGGGCACCGGGGAGAGGGGCCGCGGGGCTCGCGACACCCGCTCCACGCGCGGACTCCGCCAGGAGCCACTGAACCCGCGCCGGGGCCGGGGGGGGGGGCCGAATAGGTTGGAAAGCCGGCTCGGGGAACAAAGCAGACCCTCCTCGGCACGAGGGCGCGGGAGGCCCGAGGCGCAGACATCTCGAGCCAAAGTGACCGGGGGAAGGGGGGGGCGAGCACGCGGGAAGACGCGCCGAGTTCGGGCCCGGGCATTAAACGGGGCGATCGGACGCGCATCGCAGCAAAATCGATCACAGAACAAGGACAACGCCAAGGCCTCGCAAAGATAAACAATTAGCGCTGCCACTCCAGGGGGGCGCGACGTCGCCGACGCAGTCGTCGGGGCTCGGCGCAGCCCCGAACAAGGACGCCCTAAGGCCGAACAGGCTCATACAGAAAGTACAGAATTCAAATGAAACCCAGCCATCGCACGGCCTCGCCAGTGACCTCGAGCATTCGGGGGGCAGGAATGGCGGATCCACCCTTCGCGCCTACAGGGTGGACCACCGACATGCAATTGATCGCTGTCGACCAGCAGGCCAGGGTCGCATCGGTCGCGAACTTTCGAGCGGCCACCGCGAGCCAAACGCGCGCAATAGAGAGCACAGCCGCCCAGGTAATCGGCAACATAAGAGCGACGACCGCGGAGGCACCCCGGCGGGGCGGGGCCGGCATGGGACAGCCAGGCCCCAGGAGGAACGGCGCGGCACCCGCCGGGAAGGAAGGCCAGCCGCGGGCGCTTCTTCGAGGCAACATCCACCGCGTTCCACAGGGCCTCCGCGGGCGGGGGCGGGGTCCAGGCCAGGCTGCTCCTGCGCCTGGCCGTCAATGAATTCCCGTTCCTGGACCTGACCAGGGCCCTGGATCGCCTCCCCAAGGCGAGAGGGGGGCCCGGGGACAGGCGCGCCCGAGGACGCCGAGGGGGGCGCGGGGCCCTGGGGAGGCCGCTCACAGCTAAACCTCCCGCGGACGGCTCGAACATATTCGGCATTCGAGGCTCTCTCGAGGGCTCGCTTCACAATGGGCCCCAGGGCTTCTTCCGCGGGCAGCGCAGGAGGACGGGCACGGCACGGCCGCGCATTGCGCGGCCAAGCACACACGCGCCCACTCCCAACCCAGGACCCGGCAAACCTAGGGCACCTAGAGCATGTTCACCCTAGTCTGTGCATCCCAGGGGCATGCGGAACAACAACTAGCGCGAGCTCGGGATCGACTCGCGGATATCATCACATCGGGGCCTCCGCTCGGCCGCAACGCCCGCCCTCTCGTTGTCAACTTGCCCAGCCCAGCCGACATCGCCAGCCCCGATCGAAGAGACCCCACCCACTATATGCGAAGATCGTCTGAGATCCCTCCTTGATCCTGCACCACGCTCCAGAACTGCTTCCACACATCGAAATGATCTTTGCGAACGCGTAGACACCAGGCAGGCTCCTTTCTGAATGGCTTCCACTACGTGGAGGCAATCTGCATTGATAGCCAAGGGCAAGATGCCGCGCCTCACAACTTGCATGATGGCATGCAGCTCGGCTCTCGGAAACCACCGCTCGTGGCCTGGCAGCGGCCCGTGGGCTACGCCTTGCATCGGTGTGACTGCGCGGTGGCCAAGCCCCAGCTGGCCCTGCTCGCCTCTGGCCAGCCTATCGGGGACCGGCCCGACCCGTCTGCGAACGCGGCCCCCGCAATGGCGAGGCCGTTCCCCAACCTGTCGCAGCGCCGCGCCTCGCTCGCAATGGGCGGCGGCACCTGGGGCAGGCGAGCCCCGGGCACGAGGGCGCGCGCGTAGAGGAGGTCGTTGACGGCTGCTTCTCTGGCTCTCGCGACAACGTCAGCACCCGCCGCCTCGGCGCGCGCTCTGCGCGCTCCGGGGCAGCGCAAAATTCAGCGGTGGAGCGCGCCGCTCCAGCCATCTTCACAAATCTGGCAGTGATTCACGCCCGAGAAGTTGCGATTTGCCAGGCGCCGCCAAGACAACTGGCAGCCGACGAGGGCGGAGCGCGGGGCGCCCGCTGCTCGCACCCCCGGCCGCCGCAGCCTAGCCGTCGGCGGGGCGTCGAGCATCGGGCGCAGCGGCTCGAGCCGGTAGCCTCGGAGATCCCGCGGCGGGGACGCCGTCTTTGGAGCCGCGTCCGCTTTCCTCGCCCAGGCCCCCTACTTCGCGCGGGCGCAAACCCAGCGCGCCACCCCATGAATCCACGTGGGCGCCTGCGACGCCAGGTCCAGCTCGACGCCCGCGCCCGTGGCCCTCGCCGCGAAACCCGCGCAACTCCAGTTCAGATTCTTTAGGCAAGTTACCACCGCGCTGGCTGGCCCCA
The DNA here is from genome assembly GCA_963575745.1 of Prorocentrum cordatum. Lineage (NCBI taxonomy): Eukaryota > Dinophyceae > Prorocentrales > Prorocentraceae > Prorocentrum > Prorocentrum cordatum. The sequence goes on along the minus strand of CAUYUJ010000103.1, from coordinate 44,537 downwards.
CGAGGAACTTCCACGGCGATCTGAACCCATGAAACAAACAACACTGGCGGCCCCACGCTCCTGCCAGAACATCATGACTGGCCACGCCCTCCATGACCAGCTGAACCCACGCGAAAATGATATCGAACGGGGCAATGCACCCCGGCAGCCGGCGAGGCGACGGCTGGAGCTGCAACGCCAGCAAAATCAAAGTAGCAGCTGGCGACGGATCCTCGCCTGAACTGCCAAGCAAGATGGCCTTGCCTGCAAGCGTCTCCATGCCAAGACATTCACAGACGCAGCTACTCTGAAGCGCTGGGCCTTCGCGCGCGCCACCGCCTGCCTGGCCGCGTCGATGTCCGAGCTGGGCACCTTTGCTTTGTCCCTTGCTATAGACAGCTGCAGCGCCCTGAGCACGACCGCGAGCCTGGCGGGCATTGCCGACGCCGTATCCACGACGGCACTGATGCGTTCAATCATCTGCACTGCGACGTCGTCAGAACACACGTCGATGGACCCGAGCGCGCAGGAAGTGGGGGCACATCACAGATCGCGAGCATCACGAGCCTGAGCAGGCACACTGCCGCCGCGCATCACAGCAGCACGCCCCGCCGAACCTGCGCCGCGCAGGAGTCAGCGCTCCTCAGGCGTGCACGGCGCGGCGCGCAACGCATGCTCATCACCGCCCTCAAGATGGCGACTGGGAACCCGCGCGCCCCCGCCGCCGTCGTGATCTCCACCCGCGCGACCCTGCCGAAACACGCGCTGATGTCGACCCGCACGGCGACGATGGCGTCGCCGCCCTTCTTGCCCACTGCCTCGGCGCGCACCGCGGCGCGGGCTGCGACGCCCGCCGCAAACTCGCCGCCCTGGCCAAGGGCGAAAAAGGGCCTAGCATTCCGCGCCGCCCACCGCCTGACGCGCACGACTCGGGCCTCTGCGTGGAGCCCGTAGGGCGCAGGAGAAGGGCGACGCGCCGAAGGCCTTCAGCAGGCCTGCCGAGCAGCGCGACGCGCACTGACAAGACAGCCGCCGGCCATCCTGACCGAGCCCGCGCTGCCCACCGCGCGCGCGCGACTATCGCCAGCGCGTGGTCTGGGGGCAGGGAGACAATCCCAGGCGAAAGAGCGTCGGACCCCGCGCCAGCGCGCCAAGCAGAGGAAGCGGCCGCCCGCCCGAGGCCCCCCACCCCGGGCACCTCCAGCGCATCACAAGGGGAGCCTCGCGGGAAGTCGGCGACCTCACTGCCCTGGCCCATCAGGTGAAAGACGGCAAAGAATCGGCCCGCGTCTCGACAATGCTGAGCCGCGCCCTCTCGAGCCGCCGAACGCCCCAGCAGCGGCCGCGGCGGCGCGCCCGCCGCGGGGTTCGAGGCGCGCCCTGCGACGGGATCCTGGCCCGCGGCATCCTGGCCAATCTCGCCGAAGACCTCCTCCTGCGTGGCCTTCGAGCTTGTAGACGCGCCATCGCAGATGTCGCCCCAGTAGTTCATCTGGCAGCGCCGCCTGTAGGAGCGAAGACGGGACGCCGAACCTGTCGACCTCCGGCGCGCCCAACCCTTTGGCTTCGCCATGGCAAAAAGTGGCAAGGGCCCCCATGACCGGGGCGCCCCCGCCCCCCCCCCCCCCCCCTCCCCCTGGAAAGCCTGGGCGCGCTGCCTGGCGGCGATGCCCCCGAGGCAGGCAGCGCGCTGATCGAAGGCGCCCGCGCGCGCCTTCACGATGGCGCCCGCGATCGCCTCGCCACGCAAGGCCTGGCGAAATGCGACCCGCGCCCGGCCGATGAGGATCTCGCCATCATCAGCGCAAACGCCCCGCAGATGGCCCGGCCGAAGTGCACGCCCCAGTCTCTCCCATCGCGTCCGAGGCTGGAGGCGCTGAGGATCGGAAGTGAGAACATTTTTGGACGCCGCGGCCGCAGTTATCAAGCACCCTGGCTCTGCTCCTGCAGCAGGACGGCCGCCTCGGGCGGGGCCCCCGATCGGCCGCCATGCGTCGCGCGGGCCCTGGCCGCGCCCGCAGAAGCGCCCAGGATCTTCGACCCGATCACATGCGGTAGAGGCCCTGCCCCGCGGAATGCAACGACATGCCCCCGCGCAAGATGTCGATCCTTGCTTGCGCCTCCACGCTGCATTCGGGCGGGCCGCGCCGAGTCCGGCACTCTGTCGAGATACCCTCGATCTGCAGGTGGGCCCCGGAGCGGGCGGCACCTGCCACGGCAGGGGAGATTCGCGGAAAAGCAGTCGGCGCCACCCGCGCGAGCAGTTCGCGGCGTCGCGACTGCGCCGAGGAATCGAGACGAACGGGGCCACGGGGTCTAGTCGCCCAGTTCTCCTGCGCTCGAGGCCTCTCGCAAGCCTGCGCCAAGTCCGCCGACGCCATCCACTAGTCGAGCACGCTGCAGCGGCCCTTGGCACTCCTGCGCGTCCCATCACAACGTTGGGGAATGAGTAGATCGCACGGCATCCACGACGCCAATGGCGTCGACGTCCGCTGCGCTCGCGTTCCAGTCGCCACCGAAAATCAAAGGCGCCGCGAAGTGACACAAACAGGTGGCCATCCTCGTGAACCGACCGTAGTTGACGCACAGGTAATCCGCCAAGCCGACCGACTTCATGCACAGAGCCCCGCGTGCTCATGCACGGCCATCGACCACGCTGGGGGGATATCGAAACTCTTCATCACATTCGCAGCCCGTGAGCATGGTGACGGAACTGTGAGCCTCCACCAAGACCGCGACCCCAGACGGCGGCAAATTGGATTGCAACCTCTTACATGCGGATACGAACGGCTGCCACCCATGTCGCAAAGCCAACTTCTGTGCTCGATCGAGCGCCTCGCCGTCCAGCTTCAACTCTCGTGAATACAAAATCTGAGCATCCCCTACACCTTCGAGCAAAACTTGCTGCAGCGTGCTCCAGCATGACCCATCGAAAGTAACCAAGCCACAGTTGTGCCTGCGTGCGCTCCTGGGAGCGCGTCGTCGACTAGAAATGCTCCCATGCCGCGGGGGGGGGGGGTATGTTTCCATGGCGGCTGGGGGTCCACTGGTGGCCGCGCCCGTGACTGATGCGACTGCGTCTCCGTTTGCCGCGTCTCCGCTTGCTGCAGGAGCCCATGACTGCTGTGGAACTGCCGGGGCGAATGCTGGCAGTGAGGGGCGAATATCGTCGCCTTCGACGAGGACTTTAGCGCCTGCCGTTGCCTCCCCCAGGATGGGGCCCAGCTTCTGGATGCTGGGCTGTCCGCCGGCGAAGCCACGCGACTGGCCACAATGCACAGACTGCTGCGCTGCGGGGGCGTTATTTTGGAACCCTCTGCACCGCGGCGGCCACGGACTGAATGTTGTCGACTTGGGGAGCTGCCTGGCCATGGCGGCCTCTGCACGGGCCACATCCCATTCGAGCATCGCGATCTCCTTGGCGACGCCTTCCTGTTTGGACTTGACCTCCACCAGCTGCTGTTCGACGCCACCGATATGCTGGACCAGTTTCTCGTGCGCTGCGCTCTTGGCGCCAGCGCAACACGCGCTCTGGGGCCATGGACTCACGTGTTATTGTATCTCGGCTCGTCCTAGTTCCTCCACGGCCATGCGTAAGGGCTCGCGCCCGTCGTCGTAGCGAAGCCGCCGCACAGACTGCACCGCCCCCCATGCATCGCACAACTTCCGAAGGTGGGGCGGTTGCTGGCTCTTTGTTTGCTGCGCCATCCCGCTCGGGACGATTGCCACGATCACGAGTGCCGCGCGATGGGGTCCTGCTGCTCGGGCGTCTGCCGTCCTTGCTGCGGCCGCACTTCAAGCAGGTCGTCCTCGTTGCAAAGCTGCTCCTGGAACTGCAAGCCTTGGTGGCCGAGCAAGCCCATGACGCCGCTGGTGGCCCCTGCTGGCGTCACGGAGCGTCGCCTCGCCACCGCCTGCATCACCAACGCCTACGGTGCTCTTGCTCGCCATGCGCTCGCCGTGGTGCCTCCGCAGCAACCGCCGCGTCGCGTCGAGCCTGAGCTGGCGACGCCCTGCGGCCTTCGCGCGGCGAGGCCGCCGATGTCAGGCACGGGAGCGGTTCCTGGGCCGCTATCCAGGAATGGCGTCGTGTGCACCAGCGCCGGATCTCGGGCAGCTGGCTGGGGCCAGATGGATGCGCCCGCCCCTCGCCCCACTGGGGGGCACAGAGCCCAAATGGTGGGGACGTCCATATTAGGAAGAAAGTGCCATCATAGAACGGAGGACCAAAAAAAAAAAAAAAAAAAAAAAAGGAGGAGGCAGCTCAGCGTTGGATTATTCAGGAATCTCTTCTTAAGCGGCCGCCGCGGCCGCGGCGCTTTCGTTTGAAGCGAACGGGAAAGCACGCAACAGAAATCACGTATCTATTCAAAACCGCTGGGAAAAAGCACTGCGGCAAGCGATGCCGCATCGAGATTTCCGTCGAAATCTTGCGGCCCAAGAAAAACGAAGGCGTAGAAATCATGCCCGCAGAGGGCGCGTCGCTTTTCCCCCTCGTAAGATCTGGGTTGTTCCTTCCGTTTTCCACTCCTCTTTTCTTGCCCGCCTCCTACCCGCGGCGGCGGCGGCAGCGACGGCGGCGGCGACGACTCGACGGCCGACTCGACGAAACCGCCGCCTCGACGACAACGACGCCGCTGCCTAACGACTCGCTAACGACGAACGACGGCGAAACCTGAGGACGACGCACCCCGCTGGACACTCACGAGCCCGAACCGAACGATGACGACCGCACAACGCGAGGCCGCCTTGAGGCCGATGAAACACGCCTCCGACGACGGATACGACGACTCCGAGGCCGATGACCTCGACGAAGCTTCCGACGGCGACGACAACGACGAACCCGTCGGCCATTCTAGATTCCAGACCGCGAGTTGTAGGGGGGGTCCTTGTCTGGCGGGCCTGAACTGCAGTCCGACGAACGAAGCCGACGACGACGATGACGAGGCCACCGAGGCAAACGACGACGAACTGACCGCCACCACCATTGGACGACTCGGGAGGGAGAGAGGGAGGGAGGGAGGGAGGGAGGGAGGGAGGATGAGGATGAGGACAAAGAGGAGGAGGAGAGGAGGAGGAGGGAGAGGTGGGAGGAGGAGGAGGAAGAGGAGGAAGGAGGACGAACGACGCCGACGCAGCCGCACGACGACGACGACCACCGCACGCTCAGTGGCTCGGCCCTCCGAGCCCGCGGTCTGGTCCCGAGTCTCGCGCCTCCGCGCGCCCGGGCCTGCGACGAGGAGCTGCGGGGGGGCGCCAGCTGGGGGGCTCACAGGTGCGGGGAGGCTTCTCCTCCCCCCCCCCCTCCTTCTCCTCAGGAGGAGGAGGAGGGAGGAGAAGGGGAAGGAGGGAGAGGAAGAGGAGGGACAGGAGGAAGTGAAACAGGAGGGGGGAGGAAAGGAGGAGGATGAGAGAGAAGGAGGGAGCTGAGGCAGGCACAACAACAACACACCATCAGCAACAGCAGGAGCAGGAGCAGCGGATGCAGGAGGAGCAGGGCGAGGAGGGGGAGGAGAATGGCGAACGAGGAAGAGGAGGACGGTGATAAAAAAGAGGATTGGGGAAATTCGGCTGGAGAAGAAGGAGGAGGAAGGAGGAGGAGGGAGAGGAGAGGAGGAGGAGCTTCGGAGCTTCGGATTTGCAGCTGGCCCGAAAACCGCTGAACAGGCTGAGGAGAGGAGGAGGAGGAGGAGGAGGAGGAGGAGGAGGAGGAACAGGCGGCCTTCAAAGACGCCGCCAAGTCCCCACGTCACCCAGTGCTGTTCTATTCCTCTTCCTCCTCCCATCTCCTCCAATTCACCTGCGAGCGGCGCCCGAATGCGCGGGCGACCTCAACCCCTCAACCCTTCTTCTCCAGAAGGTGCCCTGCCGCAAGGGCCATCTTCGACTCGTTGTCGATCTTGGATGGCTCCCATTCCTCTCGGGGCAAGGGGGACTGCTGCTGCTGCTGCTGTTGCTGCTCCTTCTCCTCCTCCTCCTCCTCCTCCTCCTCCTCCTCCTCCCCCCCCTCCTCCACCTCCGCATCTTCAGACTCCTCCATCCTCCTCCTCCTCTCCTCCTCCTCCTCCTGCTCCCTCCTCGTCCTCCTCCTCCTCGTCCTCCTCCTCCTCCTCCTCCTCCTCCTCGGGACTCCTCCTCCTCCTCCTCCTCTCACCACCTCCTCCTCCTCCTGCTCCTCCTCTCCTCCTCTTCTCCCCACCAACCGCGAGTCCTCAGTCTCGTCGGCAGGACCGAGGATCTTCTTCTTCATCTCCCTGGCGGCCTTCTTGTCGGCCAGCGCCTGAGGCCGCCAGGAGGGGGGGCCCGCCTCCCGTCCTCCTCCTCCTCCCCCTCCTTCGCCTCCTCCTCTCCTCCTCCTCTCCTCCTCCTCCTCCTCCTCCTCCTCCTCCTCGTCCTCTCCTCCTCCTCCTCCTCCTCCTCTTCTTTCTCCTCCTCCTCCACATCATCATCAGAGCCTCGCTCTCAAGCGTTCGGCGGAGTGCCCAGACGCCAGGTTCCTCCTCCTACCCTCCTCCTCCTCCTCCTCCTCCTCCTTGTCCCCCCCCCTCCTCCCCCCCCTCCTCCTCCCCTCCTCATCCTCTTTCTCCTCCTCCTCCTCTTTCTCATCCTCCTCCTCCTCCTCCTCCTCCTCCTCCTCCCCCTCCTCTTCCCCCCCTCCACCTCCACCGTGGCGCCTTGGCAACCTTGTCCATCGCATCCTGCTCCTCAGGAAAGGCGCGCCTACTCATGACGTCCCGGGCGCTGTCCGCGGACTCATCGTTGCGCACGCGGTTGGCCAGGGAGGCGATCCACTCGGGGTTCGGCATCAACGTGATGACCTTGATAGCGCAGTCCGTGCCGTCGGGGCCCTTTGTCACGATATCGTAGCTGCTCTCGTCGTCGACGACCATCGTGGGCAAGCAGTCCTCGCCCGTCACCACCTTCATGGACCAACCAATGTCTTGATTCGGGCTCAGCGGCGTCACGACCAAGTTGTAGCCGCCGAGCGCCTTCCCGACGTAGAACTTACTAAGCCCCGCAGAAGTTCCAGCAGGGATGGCGGTGACGCGGCCACGCATCAACAGACGGCATGACGGGAGCTTAGCCAAGATAGTCGGATCTGCTTCGAGTTCGGCCTTCGATGGCCCAAGAAACTTCACAGGCCTTGCAACCTGTCCGTTGTTGTTCGCGTCGGCCTTGAAAGACATCCACTCGACGTTGGTCTCCCTGTGGGCCTTGATGTCGTCGATCATGCTCAGGGTCGCGTTCATTGCGAACGCCACAGTACCAAGAGCCTTCAGACCGCTCGCAGACGGAGCCGCAGAGGGAAAATAGTATTCGCCAATGGTCAGCTTCTCATCTTCCTCTGCCAGTGCCCTCTCGATGACGTCCACGCCCGAAGTAAACTCACCAGCAAGGCGCTCCCACCAGTCGTCAACGTTTGGCCCAGACTGCTGCAACGATTCATCTGCAGCTGCAATCGTCGCCTTCTTGTCAGAAATGAGCTTGACCAGCTCCGCCTTCTTGATGCTACTCTCGAAGGCTATGCTGAAATGGGAGGCCAACCCCTTCAGATCTTTAGCCGTCATTGATTCCAAGTCCACGCCGCAATGCTGAGACGGCTTCTCCCTCTGTGCAGCGAACTCCTCCTTCGGAGCCTCCTCGTTGGCCTTTTTCATCAGCCTCGCCCACAAGCTTTTCCAACTGGAGTCGTCTGCCAACCGAAAATCAGATACCGCAACTTTCTCTGTGTTTGCACGGACGAAAGAGAGGCCTTTCTTCAAATACGCCACAGTGTTCTCCAACGCAGAGGGCTTGCCCTGCTTCTTCTGGATCATGTCCTGCATCGCACTGCACGATTCGTCGATCAGTGACATCACGAAACGTGACCGAAAGTTCAAGTAGACGACGGCGTCGGCGCAACTCTTGAAATACTTCAGGGGCTGGCAAAACACTGGATGGACGTCGGCCAAGGCAGATAGATCCTCGAAGTTGTCAGCTTTCGGCAATTCCACAAACTTGCTCAGTACCTTACACACCGCCGATGGCTGCAGTCCCTCTACGGCAAGCCAGACTTGGTTCAACACTTCACTGACGCAGGCGTCGACATCGGCTGCAGGTTCCAATGCCTCTGCCATCGCTGGCGACCAAATGTGAGACTTGCTGGCCCATGCGCCCTTGCTCGCCGACACGACGCGGGCGACGGCGATGGAAGAGTCCTTCCCCAGCACTTTGGATAAGTCCCCAGCCTCGTCCCACGTCGAAATATCGACGGGATCCTTCTCCAAGTAGTCGCGCAAAGTTACCACCATCCCCTCGTGGAAGGCCTCAGGGACAGGGCCCATGACCGCAATAGTAGAAGACGCATCATCAATGCCCTGCTCGCCAGCCGACCCCGTATCCTTGAATTTCTCGAAATGCAAGTTGACGCCGTCGTTGTATTCGTGCTGGGCAATGACGAACCGCGCGAGGGCCTTCCTGAACTTGGTCCAGCCTTTGACCTAGGTGATGGGCCACAGAAGACGAACGCCGAGGGCCTGAGGCCGCCGCAGGATCGTCTTGGGGGGGCAAGAAGGTCCTTGAATCCAGGCCATCTCTCGGGCCGCCCTTCGGTCCTTTTCGGGCCCGCACGAGCGCCCAAAGCTGCAAGGCTCCAAAGGCCGCGAAGGATGTACCAAGAGGATGTACCAGGAGGTACCAGAGGATGCTCGAAGAGGCTAGGGCCCGACAACCTAAGACAGAAAGCAACGTCCGCCGCGACGCTCCCTGGCAGCAGCCTGGGATCGCAATGGCGGCTCGGGCCTCCCTGGGCCCCCAAGGCGGTGATATGACGACCCGTGACGGCCTGAGGACAATCGTGGAATTGCGGCGATGGGCTCCAAAGGAGCCTCAAGAACGCCCAAGGGTGGTTCCTTGAGGGCCCAGGCCCTCCTGGGGCCTTCTCGCCGCCCTTCTGTTTTTTCTCATGGCAAGGGAACGCTGGAACGCCAAATCGGGCTGGCACGGCCCCTTCCCGCGAGCAGACCTGCACGTCGCCTTCATTGCGAATCGGGAGCGTGCATTCGTGTTGCACGATCTGCATGATCACGTAGCACTTCGCGTCCTCCACGACCTGAGGGACGCGCAGATGGATAAAAAAAACTCCTACTCCTCCTCTCCTCTCCTTCTCTCCCCACGCATTCCAACCTCTCCCTCCTCCACCTCCTCCTCCTTCTCCTCCTCCTTCTCCTCCGCCTCCTCCTCCGCCTACCGCCCGGGGTCGCTCAAGGCGGCTAGAAAAACGAGGTTTCGTACCGCACTTGTTTGGAATACTTGAAGATCGATGGGTTCGTCACATAATCTTTTTCGGCGTTTCCCAATGGGAGGAGGAGGGAGGAGGAGGGAGGGGGAGAGGAGGAGGAGCAGACGGAGGAGAGGAGGTGGAGGAGGAGGAGGAGGACTAAAGGGAGAAGGAGGGGGAGGAGGAGGAGAGAAGAGGACAAGGGGGAGGTTGGGCGGACAGCCTTGAATCAGCAGCAGCAGCAGCAGGTGACCTCAGCGAGAACACTCTTTGCGTCCTTGGTGACCATCGCGATCACGTTGAGGGCGTCGCCCCAGAAAGTTGTCTTGCTGGCAGCGGGCGGCAGCGGCATAGCGGCCACAGCCTTGTCCCCAACCTTGCCCATGGCCTTCGCTTTGGCGGCTCCCTTCTTTGTCTTTCCACTTGCCTTAGCCTTGGCCACTGCCTCGGCGCACTTCGACATCCTGACGTCAACGAAGCCTGAGAACAGCTTGACAGCCGTGTTCCGCACAGAGAAGCACACCTGGGGCACTCCGTCGTTGGTCGGCGCGCAAAGACGCAATGCAGGCACCAAGAACTCTGTCATGATGTCAGGCCTTTCTGCTTCTGCTGCGAACGCGTTCAAAACGGCCGCCTGACAATGGATAACGTTTCCTTGATCGAAGGTCTCAGTGAACTTGACGTGGGCCTCCATGTAGTCCGCGAACGGCTCCCACTGCTTGAGTTCAACCATCTTCGCCTTGAACGCGCGAGCCGCCTTAAACACAGTCATGTGCGTGAAGGTGTTTGGAAAGGCCTTCTTCATCCAGTTAAGGTATTCGGTCTCGTAGCCAGCCTGACTCCGAAGTTTCTTGGAAGCAGGCTGCTCGCCGCCAGCATTGTCAGCGGCGTCATCGGCTTTGCGTTTGCTGCTGTCCGCGCCCGCTGGCTTCTGATCCGCGGCATCTGGTTCGCCGCCCTCACCGCCCGCAAGCGCCCCCTCGAAAGTGGCGGCGGCGGCGGCCAATTTGCGTTGCTGCTGGTGTTGCTGCTGCTGCTGCGTCTCGCGCTTCAGGTGGTTGGTGTAGCCTTTCCCAATGTCCTCAACGCGCCGATACATCTGCAAGAAGGAAGTCCTCGACGCGAAACCGTTGAGCTCGTTGCTGATGTCGACGAAGTACTTGAGGCCGTCCGAAGGGGTTCGGGCATCGACGCGCGTGCAGTCAGGCACGCCTTCGACAAGGCTCGCGTGCAACTGCGGAGCATTCGGATGCTGTTTCAGAGCGATGTAGAACGCCTCTATCAGGTGGGCGCCGCCGAGAATAAGCTTCTTGTTGCAGACGACTCCGCTCTTCGTCTTGTACTCCTGGAAACGGACCCCCCCACCACACACAAAAGACACATTTAGCAACGAATGAGGGGCGGGCATCATTCTGGATGGGGGAAGGTCGGCACTGGCGTCTGTTGAACAGTATGCTCATCGTCGGCCCGAAGCGGAACATACTTGGAGCGGACCGCGGACCCCGACGCGGGCGAACCGAACCAGAAAAAAACTCTTGGTCCTCCTCGGGGCGTGAGGGCCCAGGAAGGAAAAGAGGGCGAGTGGGAGGGATGAGGTATGGCATAGGGGCGAGGAAGTGAGGAGGCGAGGAGAGGGTGGGGAGGAAGTATGGGGAGATAGACGGCGAGGTCGGCATTGGGGGGTGAATTTGCATCCCAGCAATCCGTGCCCTCAATGAAGGTGACTTCGCCCCTCGCGCCGATAATCCAGCCCTTGTCAACGAGCTTGGCGACGTACTCCTCCCTGGTGTGACTCTGGTCACGGTCGTTGAGCGGGTGGCGCTCCCACATCTCCCCGCCGTCGGGATCGAAGAATGGGAGTTTCTCGTGCTCCTGGCCAAGACATTCGTCGCCGTTCGACATCGTCACTGTCGCCCTCGACGTCGTCGAAGACGAGGGCCCTGGTTAGGCAATCCTCATCCGAGTCCGCGTTGTCCCCGGACCTCTCTTGGCGCGCGTTCTGACTAGAATTTCGAAGCGAATCCAGCGGTGACAAGGAGGAACCCCCAGGAGGACCAAGAAAGGCCGAAAACGAAAGTCCTCCTCCTTCTCCCGTCCTTTTCACGAGCCTCCGCCCTCAATCCTCATTTGCCTCCCGGCCGTTCTTGCTCCGACCGCGCCGCCTCCTCTCCTCTCCAACCCCGCGTTAGGTTCAACGCTGTCCTTCACCACGTAGCAGGCGCGAGCCTTGTTCTGCAGGACGCGCCCGGTCAAGGGGAACCACCGCTCCTCTGGGCACGCAGAGTGAAGACAGGAGGGAGATGGACGCCTACGAGAATGCCTGAGGGATGTTTCTAGGGCCTTCCGTAAAGGACGAGGGCCGCCATCTTGACAGCAGGGGGGCCCTTTCGGTGCCTCTCGTGGGACCCTGTCCGATCCCCTCTTGGGCTCTTCTTGGGGTCTTCTTTGGACCCAGGAGGGCTCGTGGGCCCCCTCTTGAGCTCTTCTTGGTGCCCATGAGGGTTTTGAAAAAGCCAGGATGAGCCCCTGGGCTATCAAACTTCAGAGGCGACGGTCTTTCGATTGTTTCCTAAAGTTGATAGGGGCGCGGCGTTCGTAGGATTCTTGCCACAGAGGCCCCCTAGGCACAGAGAGCGCCCAAACAGAACCTGCGAGAGCACCCTGGCCACCCGAAACGGCGCAGGGGGTCAGGAGGAGAGGGGGGAGGAGGAGAGTAGGAGGAGAGGAGGAGAGGAGGAGGAGGGGGGGGACGAGGAGGAGGAGGAGGAGGAGAGGAGGAGGAGGAGGAGAGGAGGAGGAGGAGGAGGAGGAGGAGGAGGAGGAGGAGGAGAGCTCCAGCCCCAGGCATCTCCTCGAGCGAAGCATAGTTACGATCCTCGTACGGATTGCCATCAACTGCAGGCACGAAGGTGTCGCCCATCCACTCCGGAGCTTTCGCTGCAGCCATGGCGCTCGGCGACAAGATGCGCGGTGGCAGGGAGTCTTCTTGGGCAGTCTTGGACGGTCGGCGAGCGACCAGAGCTTGAGCCTCAAAGCTTTGATCCCAAAGTTTGGGAAGCGGCTGCGACCGCGGCATCGATGGCAGGAGGCAGGGGCCAGAGGACGGTTGGATCTCAGTTGCGACGCGCCAGAGGCCCCCTTAGAGGCCAGGGCAAGAACGTCGCGCAGATTTCCGAGCTTAGTCCAGCGAGGCGACCAAGGAGGGCGGTTGGGCCTCCTGCTCTGTGACAATGATGGTTACGACCGTGGTGTGATTTACCCAGTTGCAACGCGCCGCGGGCGCCTAGAGCCCCCGACTTTGGGCCGCTCGCCCAGAAGACGCCCAAGAGATTTCAGAGAGTTCTGGAAGTCCCCCGGGGCGTTGGCCTGTGGAACCAGAGACGAAAGAGAGCGGCATTGTATGGTGGCGACGAAGACTGTGGCGTCGGCCCTCCCTCCCCCTCCCATCTGGCTCGTCCTATCCCTCGCTTCCTCCATCATTCTCCTATTCCATCATGATATCACAGTGCCAGTGCTCGAGCGTGCGTGCATTGCCGTAGCGATTCGCCTGTGCGTGCGAATAAGCAAACTACTCGCCACTAGTGCGTCTTCCCACGCACGCGGCGCCTCTTCTGGGGCCCCGTCGAAGGGGACGTCGACCCCGAATTTACTCGAGTCAAAATACGCCGAAACCTGTCTGCCGCTGCAGAGGAGGGAGGAGCGGAGTCCGGGGTGGACGAGACACCAGTCTGAGCTGCTGGCGCTTGCAGACGCTCACCTAGATTCTGCATTCTCAGAACAATTACTGTTGAAATTGCGCCAATCATGTTGACGTGGATGCTATTTCCCACCTGCGAGCGTTGGCATGCAGGGCTTCGGACAGAGGGAGCTTGCTGCCCGCGAGAGAAAGAACAAACTGCACCGCAGCAAGCACGCTGCGCCTCGAAAGAGATTGGGAACCCCATGCTAGTAAATAACTCCTCTGGAAGCATCCACCTGGGGCTAGTGTTTCCAAGAGGATTGTAGGGCGGGGCTGGGAGTACGACAAGTCCGCCGCTTTTGCACAAGGTCTGCAGCGACCCGTCAGCCAATGATTTACTTCCACCCATTGCCATGGGGTTCTGACTCACGTTGCAAGCGCTGCGAGGCCACTTCTTTCGGTATGACTCATAAACTGTCCTCTCTTCTTTGCTGGGGCACCCGAGGCCGACGCCGTAAACATCGGATGGGAAATCCTTGTCCACGGGGCTCTTAGGAAACACTCCGTCCTCTGGTGTCCAGCGTGACAAGACAGACTCACGATTCTTGGCCCATCTCGTCTCGCGCTCGACCTCTTCGTCCGTGGCTATCAGGTAGTTCGACCACGTGAACAGCGGCGAACGCGAACGAAAAAACATGCCCTTCAAGGTATGCTCCATGTCGAGGACGTCATTCATCTCCTCAGAAGCACGTTCAGGAACCACCGCGCCAGCACCAATGTAATCTTTCAGGATCATAATGACGAATTGCCTAGACCGCTGGCTTGGCCAGCCGAATTGCGCAGGTGTCAATTCAATTCTGAAGACGTAATATAAGTCTCCGAACAAGGTGGTGAGTTCTTCGTCTCCGAACTCGGGCACGTTCTCGTGAAGAACAACCGTATGAAGTAGCTGTCTCGTAAGTGCAACCCATGTGTAGAATAAGAAATGACTGTTCCCAAATTCTCTGAGTTGGTTACCAAACCTGCTGTGAAGGACGCAGGGAGATCCAGCCCGGTGAATATGCGTGCGCGAGAGCGCGCAATAGCTTCCATTGCATTTGAAGCACTTGGCCCGAAGCAGCAGCTTCGCGCATGGTAGCTCAGCTCTCAGTTGCGCAGGTGACCACTTGTCAGCTGCTGAATGCAGCCCACATCGGCTCTTCCACACGGCTGGCAGGAAGTCTGTAATGTCACCGAATATGTGTTCAGCAAGGCTGCCATGCATGATCTCTGCCCTGCACGTGCTACTCTTCTCAATGGCCCATTTAGAAACGAAGCGCACTGGTGGCGTCGAGAAACCAGAGGTGTTCTCACAGAAGTTGCGGCTACATGATTCAATGATTCGGTCACCAATTTCTGCTGCTCCTACGCCGAAGAACGCTCCAGAGGTATCAAGCCTGCGTCCAGACAGCAAGCGTGCAATGTCATACCTATCTGCGTTGATTTTAGCGACACCCTGTTGGAACCATCTGAATGCACTATCCAGATCAGCAACGTTATCAACACCAGGCTTGAAGCACAGCGGCCGAGATAGGCTCATCGTGAATGATGCGCAACTCAATCAGCAGGCGTTGGTGATATACTGTTGTACCTGCTAAGCATTATGCTGAAATGGCTGTGGACAAATGACTACTGACAAAAACCATTCTCTACACAGCACCAACAGATGAGGAGTGTGTGACGTTCCTCAGCATACCGTTTGTGAAGGGATCTATTCCAATACATGTGAGACACAGTGGATGATGTCGGGATCATGCCCACGCGCATGTGATCGCGTGGACCCCCTCCACGCGCCCGAGAGCGTTGGGACCACCTCCACACATATGATAGCGTTGGGACACCCTCCACACACATGAGCAATCCCTCTACACACATGAGTGATGTTGGGACCCCCTCCACACACGTGGTGGTGTGTGGAGACCCCTTCCACGTGCGCCGGGGTGTGTGGATCCCCTCCACACGCATGGGGAGTGCATAGACCCCCTCCATACACATGAGGACATGGGGACCCCCTCCACACATATGAGGATGTGGGGACCCACTCCATGCAGATGAGGGTGTGGGGATCCCCTCCACACACATGAGGACGTGGGGACCCCCTCCACACACGTGGGGTGAGTGGGGACACCCTCCACACACATGAGGGCGTGGGGATCCCCTCCACACACATGGGGTGAGTGGGGACCCCCTCCACACACATGAGGGTGTGGGGACCCTCTCCACACACATGAGTGTGTGGGGACCCCCTCCACACACATGGGGTGAGTGGGGACCCCCTCCACACACATGAGGGCGTGGGGACCCCCTCCACACACAGAGGGTTGTGGGGACCCCCTCCACACACATGGGGAGTGTGGGGACCCCCTCCACACACATGCAGAGTGTGGGGATCCCCTCCACACACATGGGGGTGTGGGGATCCCCTCCACACACATAGTATGCGTGGGGACCCCCTCCACACACATGAGGGTGTGGGGACCCCCTCCACACACATAGTGTGCGTGTGGACCCCCTTCCACACACATGTGGAGTGTGTGGACCCCCTCCACACACGTGAGGCTGCGGGGACCCCCTCCACACATATGAGAGCGTTGGGAGACCCTCCACACACATAGGGTTGTGGTGACCCCCTCCACACACATAGAGCGCGTGGGGACCCCCTCCACACACATGGCTGCGTTGGGACCCCCTCCACACACATGGTAGTGCGTGGACCCGCTCCACACACATATGTGCGTTGGGACTCCCTCCACACGCATGATGAGGTCAGGGTTCCCATCAACACAAGTGATGGCATGCCGTCTCGCTCCACACGCATTGAGATGTAAGGGGCTCAAGTCATCTCCAGTGGAAACAGCTATTCTTTGCTAGATATCATCATCATCATTTTCTTTATTCATAATGTTATTCCTCTCTCTCGCATGTTTTCTGTTGATATTATTCCTCGCCCTGAGCAGAGGAGCACCTTCGCGTGGACGCCGATGCCGACCGCGCCCTGCATGCGCTCGCGTCTTCTGCGCCGAGCGCGCGAAGGCGCGACCAGCTGGCATTGTTTCTGGAGTTGCATCTTTCTTGGCGTCCCTCACCTAGCATACAATCATATTAGTGATGCGTGTTTCCATTCGAACAAAGAAACAGTTTCTACGCTCTCCGCACGCAGTCCAGAGAGACGGCCTCTCCGAGAAACCCCAGGTTCTTGAGAAAAACTCATTCGCTAACAGAAGCCATCAGTACAGATTTGTATCATTCATTAACCACCTCGCTCACCTCCTCACCCCCCACCTTCTCCTCCTCATCCTCCTCCTCTTCACTCTCGTGCTCCTGCTTCTGCTTCAGCTTCTGCTGCTACTGCTGCCACTTTTCCACTTCCTGCTATTCCTCTCTGCACCGCTCTCAAGATGGCGAGGTGCCGAGAAGAAGCGATGGACAAGGAGATGAGGACGACGGAAGGGACGAGGAGGATGAGGAGGAGGAGGAGGAACGGGAGATGCGGAGGGGGCACGCACCCGCGCTCCACCGACTGACGAAATGCTTTGCAGTTGATCCCTTCATCTCCGACGTTTTAGCCCAGTCTCAGCTGCACTGCCCACAAGCAGCTGACTAGCATTGGACTTCCTACATGCTCCAACTGTCAATACTGCACATACACATACACATATTCATTGATGTTGGAAGCGCCACAAAACCTACATTGAATACGCAAATCTCATGGCAACTGCGACTGCCATGGCAGGCGAAGCGATACCAACTTTTATTGCAGCGGTTGATCTAGCGAAAAGATCCGCGATTACCCCTCCGCGGATACTGCCCCCTACGGAGCGCGCGAAGCACCCAAGCGCCGTGATCAGTTGGGTCCCCGCGGCAAGGAGTCACCAGCAGATGTTCCAGCCTACCAGGTTCGGGACTCCACGCACCACACTTGATGCAGAACATCACGTTTCTGTATGAGCGCAAGCGGTGCGTGATATCCACGAAGCGTGCGTCTGGGAAATTTGCCAGATTGCGTGACCACAGTGCAACCGAAGGCATGTCAGGCATGTCATCCAGATCCAAGTCGTCGATGTAGCGGACGAGCTGACCGCCGATGTTTCTGAATCTATATGGATGCGGCGAGCGAGAGCGAAGGCGCTGAGGCGCGGGATCGACCTCGGCCATGGCGGCCGATGAGAGCACTGGGGCTTCCGAGGGTGGTCGAGCTAAACAGAGGGACAGAGAGCCACTAAATGACTTGGGTTCCATGATACATGATCAAGCTTCGTAGAATTGAACAACGCACCACTCTCCCCCTCTTCCTCCTCCCACAACCTCTTAACTTAACCATCCGTCCTGCTTGCTTTGCGTTGCGCCGCTCTCTTTTCGTTCGTCGTCGGTCGAGGGCTGCTGCTTTGGCTTTCTAGGCTATTCAGCTTGAGGGGGTAAGTCGCTCCTCGTCCCTCAACCTCCCTTCCCCCCGTGCCCCCCCCTCGCCCCCGGCAGGCGGGACGACCACTTGGAAGCCTCTGTTGGTCACGGCGGCCGCGGTGTCAGGCGGCGCGGCGCGGGGGAGGGGAGGGGCAGCCAGGGAAGCAATCGAGATGGCGGGGCGAGGAGGGGGGACGCAGGGGAGGCAAGATAGGAGGGCGAGCTGCATGACCAGGAGGGTGGGGCCGAGATGGGCGGCACGATGGGAAGGGATGTGAAGTCAAGACTTGATGGAAGAAGAGAATAAGAAAATCTCGGACGGCGTTCCGAGCCTCCGATCACTCCCAAGTTTTCGACGACTTCAGAATTCAGTCTTCATTGCTTCGTTACATAGTGAGCACAGAGACCTGGCCGCACCAGACCACTCCACGAGCTTTGCAATCAATTCCGAATGTGAGTGAAACTGCGCAAGGTTATCACCGACAGCCTCTTTCAGGACATCGATGCTCACCAACAGCACTCGCAAAGGGTCGTCGTGCTGGCACCAAGCGTGCAAATGCCTCAAACACAAAGGGCAGCACTCGGCATCAGCAACGCCGCAAGCGCAGCACGGGATTGACGGATCATTGCCACAACCGATTGTGCGAGAGAAGCGAACTGCGTTCAAAGTCATATTCCCTCGAAGGTGGAAAGGCCTGTACATCTTTTCACCTGAGTTCGGGATTACAACCTGCAGCTTTCCCGACTCAATATCAGCAGCAAGCGAGAGCTCCCAAAGCCTATCTGGGGGCGGCGGGCGCGCGTAGCCAATATTCGGCGGCGCGCCGAAGATGGGGGGGGGGCTGCGGTGGCATGCGGGTGGGGAGGGGGGCAGTGATTGGACGGATACTTCTCAGGAGCGCCCCGATGGGGGCTGCTGCAATTGCCCCCTTTCCCGCCAACGGGGCGCCGCCGACATCTTGTGGTCACCGCCACTCACGTGCACAAAACGACCTTGCTGCATGTCCACGCTGTCGTTATATATCCACCGAGGAATGTGGCTCACGCAGCCGTCGTCCTCAAGACGCTCGACTGCTAACGATATGTAGTGGTCGCAAGCGGTCTGAACGTCCGCGTTATCAAACCACGCCAGGGCCAAGATCAAGCTTTCAATCCCTCGGATCCAGTCCTGGAGCGAGGGGCGAAGGAAGGTCGGGAAGGCGAGGGAATAGGAAGGAGAGGATGAGAGGATGAGGAGAGAGGGGCCTGATCGTGACGAACATCCTCGTCGCCTCCGTCGGGCGAGCCGCCAGGGCCCGCGGGCGGTGGCTCCGGGGGGCCTCCAGCGGCCACAGCATGGCGCCCTCGGCCGCCCCCTCGGCCACGGCCTCTGCCACCTCGGCCGACGCCGCCTCCTTCAGCCTGACGCGCGGAAGTGCGTTTTGGACCTTGCGTGGGCCCCGGGCCCTTCTCCTGGGATGTGCTCGGGCCCCATAACAGGCCATCTATATTGGTGCTCTCTCTCTCTCTCTCTCTCTCTCGGGGCCTGCCGACGGTTTCTGGGAAGGCCCCGGACTCTAAGACCTCCTCCTCCTCCTTCTCCACCTCCCCCTCCTCCTCCTCTTCCTCCTCCTCCTCCTCCTCCTCCTCCTCATCCCCCTCCCCCTCCTCCTCCTCCTCCCTCCGCCCCCCTCCACGAAGCCGCCCGTGGCGCCTCTGAAGTGCAGCCGTCATCAGCAGCCTCTCCAGCGTCGCCAAGTTCACTCACAAGCTTTGCACTGAGCATGGCGGTCACTGCCTCCTCATCATCAATGGCGCCATTAATGATATCCTCAATCGAGCGCAGCCCGTCTCCAGACCCCCAAGCGAAAGCCCTGGACATATCCTCGTCGCGATCCCCATCCACAGCCGTCGTCATCGCCTTCGTCACCTCCATCATCTGACTCGAGGCAGTCCGAGTCTGCTTCAGCGGCCCCCCATGCGCGCATGATGGCGGCGGCTTCAGGGTCTTCCTCCTCTTCTTCCTCCTCTGCCTCCTCGGCCTCCCCCTCTGCCTCCTCGCGTGGTTCAGGGTCTCCTTCTCCACCGCCTCCTCTTCTGGAGCCGCCGCCACCCGTGCCGCCGCCGCCGCCCTTGCCGCCGCCGCCGCCTCCGCCGCGCCGCCGGCGGCCATGACACGAACACAAATCAATCATATTGATAGGCTCAGCCACAGCACCGACCAGTCTAGCATAGCGAATACTTCTGCGATCCCAAGATAATGACCAGAGACTGCACTGGAAGTCACCTGCGGGCCCTTCGTTGACGGCAGAGGAATGGGCTGCAGTAATGACGCCCAAGGCCTTCCGAGGCTGGAAGGGGCGCCCAGCGTCGAGATCGATCTCCCCCAATAAGCAACTCTCATCAACAGAATCAACAAAGCGGGCTTCGGAAAACCATTGAACCTTGCGATAATATCTACACGGCACGAAATATCTCGCAGCTGCATTGCAGGACTCGATGCAAAGAACAACCTTCCCCATCTCAGTGTTGAAATTTTTCCTGGGGCGACGAGTTCCAGGCTCACCATCATCTTCGTCATCTGCCGGTGACAACGTCTGATGGATGATCCTATTCAAAGTTGCAAGGACACGGGCAGAGCAAGCACACGCAGGAAGCGGTGGGTTCTCGGGGGGGACCTTGGGCGGGGGCACCTCATCCACGCTGGCAAAAGCCCATCTGTTGTATTCGTTGCTATCGGCATCGTTCTCGGCATTGATCATATCATTTGCAGCCTTATGATAATGCACACATGCGCTCACAAGATCGTCCCGGTCATCTCGATTCAGATTCTGAAGTCCCCGCCGTTTGATTGTGATTCGCGAGGACAGGAGCGGCCAGCCAATATTCGGCGCCAGTTTGGACACGCTCTTTATTAAGAGTCTGCGGCGCTGCGAGGGGGTTGGGGGTGGGAGGGAGAATAGGGGCTGAGGGGGGTCGGTAATATTGCAGGTCGCTTCTTTGATGCTCAGGTTTCTTTAAGAAGCCATCGGAACGCCCCCAACAAGCAACAAGCCGAAGAAGCCCCCGCCCCAACCACTGGCCCCCCTCCATGCGTTCCCGGACCCCCTCACCGCGCCGCAGAATGGAGTTACATCCTTCGATGTCTTGCGTGTCAACCAGCCACATGTGTGCGACTTCCCGAAGACAGTCCCATAATCCTTGATCCAAAACGCCCGTATCCCGTGCTCGTTCCAATTGCGATTTGAATAAGATTGAAACCTTCTCCGAAGCAGGGTCGAGACTCCTAGATCTCCCAGGGCCAACCATCTCTCTCGCTACTTGCTTGCGCGTGACATCCTCAACCAATGGGCTTTCCTTCACGAGAAGCATCATTCTCCTGGGATACCTCTGGCATGGCTCGTATACTCGACAATAGAAGTCTGCCCACATCTCTAAGACGCAGCAGGCAGCTAGTTCCACGAACGTCTCGAACGGCTCACCAGGCTCAAGAGAAACCATCACCCCACCATTCATCAAATCATCCCAGGGATCACGGACTAGAAGATAATGGAATTCGTCATAAAAGAGTTGTGCTTTATGCGATACAAGCTCTAACATTGGCATGGGGTCATCATCCTTCCAAACGCCGTGCCGATGCTGCTGTGCGCGGCTGCTGCCTGGGATAGGGATAGGGAATGGACGGAGCGCGCGCCAGGCACAGCCGTCGCGTCGGCGAAGAAGCTGGCGACGAACAAGCTCCATTGAGCCGTATGGAGCGCTGTTGCGCATTCCGCCGCCAGGGGGGGCAGGGAACGAGTTTCGGTGATCCTCTCCGAACAAATCCCCCTCCTCGCTCCTTCTCCCTCCTCCTGCGCCCAACTCCACCCCCTCCTCCTCAGCAGCCTTCCACCTGCAAGTCCAACCACTCCCCCTCTCGGTGGAGTCAGGGATTCAAAACCCACTCAGTTCTTCGCCGACCCGAAGCTTTGGCAAGGCGCCCGACCCCTCCAGGCGCCTTCGAGAAAACGCTCCAAATGCACCAGCGGCCCAGAACATTTATTTGCGATATACAAGCAAGCCCAAAAATCATTCGTGTGCAAGCCCTGGTCGACTTCCTTAACCCATCTGGAAATTTTTTCCGAATAAGCGAACTCGTCATTGTCTTCGTCATCGACCAGGTTGCGTTTGCGGCCCCTGGCAACACGTTTAGCTTTGGGAACCAGGGCGTGACGAATCACGGCAGGGAGCTCGTCTCGGCCGCACTTGAGTATTTTCTCTTCAAGTTTCGCGATTGATCCCCATCTGTTCCGCAGAGCCCGCTGGGGAAGGACTTTCGCCACCTCATCCGCCCGAGCCTTGCTGGTAATATCTTTATATGCGTTATATATCTTGGCGGGATGTCCAGAAGATCTCCAGAGGTTTGCGATTTTTGCACAAGTCCCGAAATATTTGTATCTGTCCAGTCTCGTCAGCTGTGTTTTTCTAATCAGATTCGCAATGTGCCGCAAACACCAACTTCTGAGTTTCACTGTGCACAGCATGTCGCTGACATCTCCCGACGCTAATTTGTCGCAACCCAACTGGTCCGGGCCCTGGTCTGCACACATAATGAACCACCGCACGTGCATGTAGGGAGGCAGCTTGTCGCTCGTGGTCTCCATGTTTGGCTGATCGAAATACACAGCTTCCGATGTCCAAGGGAAAATGCCAAGGCCCAATAGTTGCTTGATATATGTAGCCCTCGCCTCCTCACCCCCGTAACTCTCGTGGATTTTTGCCAAATCCGCATGACACACGCGCAGGCGGCTGGGCGGCGCAGGAAGATAATCAGGGCGCCCATCATCTGTAATGGAAGCGTGGCGGAACCAGCTCCGTACCTCACACGTATGGGCCTGAGGGCAATAGGTAAAATTGAAACGACTAGCAATTGTCAGCGAAGTACACCATCGGATAAGGAACCCAAAGTCCCGCGGCAATCCAAAACACTCTGGGTGGGGCATAAATCGAGGGGGCGATTGACCGTCCGACTGAATTTTTCCAGCCCCCCCCCCTCTCTCCCTCCACCACCACCTCCTCCTCCTCCTCCTCTTCCTCCTCCCCCCCTCCCTTCCCTCCCTCCCATCCTTCCCTCCACCCCAACAAATAAGGGATCCAGGATCGCGCGAACGCTGGGCGGGATCCCACTTCACCCCAGGGGGGGTCGGTGGGATGATAAGGTTTGTTGGAGGATGGCAGAGAGGCGCCTTGTTCCCAGCCACGGTGGTGTTGGTCCCGTCGCCGCGGATGCAATGTATTTCGTAAGACATGCCAGAAGAGGGTATCTGACGATGGGCTAAGTTCATGATGTATTCGTAATTCTCAAAGTAGTAATCTCTAGACTGCAGAACGATATTGGCTGACATCAGTCGTTCCCACCGCGATGCATTCTGTCGGCTCCCCTTTTTTTCTTGTTGAAGCAAAATGGCATCGCACCCAGTGTGAGACTGATTACGCCGCATTGCTAAAGTGTACCCGCCAGAAACACTTAATGAAGGCACTCGCCCGTCTCGCCGCATTTTCTTTGGATGCATCGGCGGCGCCCAGAAGGGGCCCCGGGGTCCTGAAAGCCAGGGTGAATACTTGTAATCCCGCGGGCGTTGCGTTAAAACTATCGGGGGCTTCTTGGAAGCCCTGGTTTCTGAAAGTCCCCCCCCCCCCCATTCTCCGACCCCCGACCCCCGTCGGACCGCCGCCGAGATGACACTCCAAGGAAGTCCTGTCTCGGTATGAATTGTGGTCATCCTTGGCATCCTGAAGCTTATCAGACAAACCCTCGGCCTTCAGCCGCCAATATCTGACATCCATTTGCAAGCGATGAACCTTAAGTTTCAACTGCCGAATGATCTCCCAGGGGTCAGCACCATCCTCGTCAGGTTCGTCGCCGCCGTCGGATCCTCCGTCGCCGCCGTGAGCTCGACGGCCTCTCCCTCGCGCGCCAGCGCGCCCTCGGCCCCTGGCCCCTCTGCCAGATGGGGCGGCGGGTCTCAGTCGGGCACCGAAGGGGGGCGGAGGTTTAAGGATGAGGGGGAGGGGCGAATAATGGAGCAAACGAGAAGGATAAGGACGATGAGAAGGAGGAGGAGGAGTAGAAGGAGGACGTGCGCCTGCGGCGGCAGCCACAGGAGCAGCAGCCGCCGCCGCCCGACGAGACACGGCGACGTCGAGTGCCCGACACGATGCCTTTGGAGAAAGTAAGCGGGGTCGGTGATGATTACCCAGGGACTTCTGGAATCCACTGGACCCCTGGGACCCGAAGGACCCCCCTGGCCCGGGATCCGAAGGAACCTCGTGGCCCCACTCGCTTTGGAAAGCCGACCGTGCCTCGGGAATGTCACAACTCCCCATATTCGCCAAAACATCGCGCACGTCCAAGATTGTGTGAGGAACAGCTTTGTGACGAAGTGCCTGCCCAGGGCCCGCTCTGTGGCGGAGGAGGAAGAGACGTCTTCCTCCTCCTCTTCCTCCTCCTCCCCCTTTTCCTCCTCCTCTTCCTCCTCCCCCTCGTCCTCCTCCCTCCTTCCCCCTTTCCCCCCCAACTCCCTTCCCTCTCCCTCCTGCTTTTCCTCCTCCTCCCTTCCCCTCCTTTTCCTCCTTCCCCTCCTCCTCCCCGCCTCCCCTCAACCCTCTCCCCCTCCCACCTCGTGGACGTGGTTGTGACAGTCCCTTCTTATGTCGTGAAGTAGGGCGTCATCCACCGCATCCCCGCTCAAACCGATCACGGTTTCCGCTACGATTCTGTTGCAATCAGCCGTCGTGAGGGACACCCTGAAGCCGCCGAGCCCATTGCCATCCCCATCGGCGACGGCGGGGTTGCACGCCCACACAGCGCGGGTTAAGCAAGCAAGAGCATGTGCAGCCATTGGGCCAAAATGCTATGACTGCGCGTTCGTTTGACACATCCTCGCAATGATCTTGGTTTACGCACTATTCACTCACGAGCCTAATCCTTTAGTTCCCCTACTCCCCCTCGTCCTCCTCCTCCTCCTGCTCCTCTTCCTCCTCGTCGTCCTCCTTTTCAACTCTGTGCCGCCTGTGTAACGCGAGTGTATTGATCACAAAGGGCAATTCAGCGGGCACGACCTTGTTTCCAGATTCCCCCGGAGAATCTGGAAACAGGTTTCCCTCCCTTTAAGAGATCTGAATCTCGATACCAAAACTGTGGGAAATCAAAGTTCAGCATTTCTTCTGGGGGCAGCCCAAAGCAAATCATAAGGACGTTCTGGGAAAACCGCGAATGGGTTGTGCACAACTTGCCATCCTGCGGTCAGGACCTTGTGACAAACTCTTGTAGGCTGTGTCACGGTAGGGCGCGCCAGAGTACGATCTATTAATGATATTATGATATGGTGGGTTGTCCCTTCTCCCCTACCCCCCCGCTCTCCGTGACTCTCCAGGCCGCTCCGGGCACCTCAGGGTAGGGCCGTTTTGGGCCCAGCTTTTCGGGCCATCTGCTTCGCACTCCCAGGAGAATGTGTATACGTGCACAAATTTATTTTGATTTCGTAGGCAAGGCAAGTCAATGCAAGCGTCTTCGCCGTGGAGCGACATACCTGAATGGAATATGAGGGCGGAGAATCCAAAATCGCAAGTGGCAAACCGTGCGATCAATACGAAAACGCAGGGTTTGTTCCAACGCGATGTGTCGTTTTTTTTTTTTTTCACAAAGAACAGATGTGCAAGATATTGTCGTTCTACAAAATAAATTCGAGCGTCGCACATTTTGCATGTGGAATTTGTGTGTTCGCTGTCTTTTTTTCCAAACGAAATGACACGTTGCGTTGAAAAAAAACAACGGTTTCGTATTGATCGCATGATTTTCCCCAGACGAAATACAACATAACGTTCAAAAAAAACCTTGTTTTCTTATGTTATGTCATGTTTTTAAGCAGAAGGACGCTCAACGCCATAAGAAAAAAACATACCATGTCGATGTCGCTCTACATATTGCCTTATACCACTACACAGGCGATGCACCAGGAGAAAAAAAAAAAAAAAAAAAAAAAAACGATAGCAACTTCCATGATGAGAAGCAGGGGTCATTCTGGACGTCCACACCCAAATGGCAGCCTGGAGGAGGCGGAGGAGGAGGAGGAGGAAAAGGAGGAGGAAGGAGGAGGAGGAGGAGGAGGAGGAGGATGAGGAGGGGGGGAGAGGGACCGATTCCCAAACGACCCCGTGCGACTGTACTGGAAACGCATCCACACGGCGGGTCGAAACGGCATAAGCCCACCATCCCCCCAATGGCCCAGGGGGTGCCAGGAGGACCAGCCGCGCCAGGTCCGGCAGGCACGGGGGCGGCGGGCAGCTGTAGCCCGGCCAAGTACGCCAGCGTCGCCTGCGCGCCGCAGTGGGGCAGGCGACGAGGCAGGCGAGAGCCCCCTCCCCCTTCGGGGGGGCACTGTCTAACGGGGGGGGCCCTTTGGAGGGGGCCGACTGGCGGAGCCATCCTGGCCCAGAGGGCCCCGGGCCGTTTCTGACCTGGGAGGGCCACAGGGGGGTTGGCAGGCTGAGCGGCCCCCATGCGCTTGGGGCGTCGGATGTGTCTGGAAAAATGGCTGGACGGGAGACAGGAGGAGGAAGAGGAGGAGGAGGAGGAGGAGGAGGAGGAGCAGGACCAGTATGCCGGGAGGAAGAGGACAGGAGGAGGGGGATGAAGAAGGAGAGGAAGGGACTGGAGGAAGAGGACAGGAGGAGGAGGGGGAGGAAGGGACAGGAGGAGGAGGAGGAGGACAGGAGGTTCACCAACGATGCCGGAGTAAGCCCTCCCCCAAGTGCCCTTTTTCATAGGCCCCTGCATCGGTTCATCTCCACAAAAGGACCTGCCTCGGTGGAAGACAACCGATTGATGACCCTGAAACATGCCAAGACATTGCTCTCGGTATTCCAACTCCACGGATAAACCTGACTGTTGCGTGTTGACGTTCCTGGATCGCGCCAGAACGCCATAGCTGGGACTTCAACACCGCGAATCATCGTGAATGTTGCGCCTTCATATATCGTGAACCCTTTCCAAACACCATGTATGGTACGTCGATCATGGGACCCCGTGAAACTCTTGCAAATGTTTACCAAAACTGCGCGCGGCGCTAAAGCCAGACCCACCTGCTGCAAAGAACCACCCTCAATTCTTGAAGCCCTTTTCGCAATGTTACAACGAATGCGCGCGGCGCTGAGGAGAGAACCGCATGTTGAAAACGTCCCGCCCACAATCCGTGAAGCTCTTGCGCAAATTTAACCGCGGCGCTGAGGGGAGAGCCACATGCTGAAAACGTCCCGCCCTCTACCCGTGAAACTTTTGCAAATGTTGAAAAACGAATGTGCGCTGCGCTACGGCGAGCATCAAATGTTAAACACGACCCGCCCTCTACCCGTGAAGCTGTTGCAAATGTTGGACATGAATGTGCGCCGCGCTACGGCGAGAACCAGATTTTGAAAAGAAACCGCCCTCAATTCGTGAAACTCTTGCAAATGTTGACAACGAATGTGCGCGGCGCTAAAGCAAAAACCACATTTTGAAAACCACCCGCATTCAATCCGTGAAACTCTTACACGCGTTGAAAACGAACGCGCGCGGTGTTAAGGCGAAAGCCACATGTTGAAAACCACCCGCCCTCAATCTGTGAAGCTGTCGTCAATGTTGAACCTTCAGGGTCATCAGTGGCGAGGAAATCTCAAGCGAGGAAGTCTCAAGCGAAACGCCCAGCCCGCCCTGAAAACTGGCCTCGGGGTGCGACAGGGAGAAATTATTCATAAGGAGAAGGAATGGAGAAGGCGGATGACGACGACGACGACGACGGCGAGGAGGAAGAATTCTTGCAAGGCCCAAAACCGTGGCGCTCAACGAGCGCGGGCCGACGCGCCCTAGCCAAGACTAAGGGCGCCCAACGGCCAACACCAAAGGCACTCGCGCAGAAAAGGGGTCACGGGCACAAGCTTGGACCTAACCTCCGGTTTACTTTCCCTGACTAAATCCCAATAGCGCCAGCAACGCTACGCCTTAGGGAGAAAACCAAGAAAAATAAAAGCAAACCAAGGAACGCCCTACGCCCCGCGCCAAATTGTCGCATGGGAATTCGGGATCGGAGCCCAAAGGGCGAAACGCGGGGCGTTGCCCAGCACCCGCGCCCCCACTAGCACTGCAGCAGTATGCCCGCGGCAGAGAGCACCGCGATCAAGAGGTTGCAAGCGGGATGCCGCGGGCCCCGCCCGCGTGAACGTCAACGGCGGTTCACCTCGCGCCCAAGCCGCGCCTCTTGGCCGAGGTGGTAGGGCACTAAAAACCCTGGCCTGGCAGCTGCAACGGCGACAGCGGCGGTAGCAGGGGGCGGCGGAAGGGGGTCGGGAGGGCCACAATCTGGCCCGGGAACGCAAACAACGCTCACCCTGGAACTTAATCCAGGGCCGCGCCGCAACTCCCAAAGAGGTATGGGGGCGACGGATACGACGACAAAGCAAGACACGCAGGACGACAACGAACGATCACAAGCCTCCCAAAAGAGACGCCTTTCTCCGCAGGTTTCTTGTAGCACCCGCGAGTGGGCGTGATAAGGAGCCTGACATCATTTGGACCCACGCAGCATTCAGGCGGTGCCACTCGGAACGCGGAACCCGGGAAGCACCGCTTTCCGCGGTAGCGAGGCATTTGCAAATTGCCTCGGCCTGACGGCAAGGAGGAGCAACAATGGGAAGAGGAGGAGGAGGAGGAGGAGGAGGAGGAGGAGGAGGAGGAGGAGGAGGAGGAGGAGGAGGAGGAGGGGGATGAGGGGTATAGGGGGGGATGGAGGGAGAGGAGGGAGGAGAAAGGGGGAGGTGAGAGGGGGAGAGGACAGGGGAAGGGGGAATGGGGAGGGAGAAGGGGGGGGAGGGTCGCAGCGCTGCTCCCCCTACTCGTTCCGTCTCGTTCCTCCCTCCTCCACCCCTCGCCCCCCACCTCAAACCGATACCCCGAGTCCCTTCTGGAGCGCGTGTTGACCAGGACCTCGAGACGTGTCCATCCGTGGCGACGAGTGCACCCCGCGAAGGCCCAGAAGGTCCCCCCGTCCCCCACCCAAAACACCATAATTCGTTGTAGCCTTGGGATCAGCACACCAGGTGTTCTGGATCCCTCTTGGGAGGTCCTCGCGTAACCCCAAGAGGGCAAAAACATTGACCGGCTGATTCTTGAAAGATTTGACCGTTCTCGCCTTTCCAGCCTTCAAACGCTCCAAGACGGCCCAAAACCGTGGCGCTCAACGAGCGCGGGCCGACGCGCCCTAGCCAAGACTAAGGGCGCCCAACGGCCAACACCAAAGGCACTCGCGCAGAAAAGGGGTCACGGGCACAAGCTTGGACCTAACCTCCGGTTTACTTTCCCTGACTAAATCCCAATAGCGCCAGCAACGCTACGCCTTAGGGAGAAAACCAAGAAAAATAAAAGCAAACCAAGGAACGCCCTACGCCCCGCGCCAAATTGTCGCATGGGAATTCGGGATCGGAACCCAAAGGGCGAAACGCGGGGCGTTGCCCAGCACCCGCGCCCCCACTAGCACTGCAGCAGTATGCCCGCGGCAGAGAGCACCGCGATCAAGAGGTTACAAGCGGGATGCCGCGGGCCCCGCCCGCGTGAACGTCAACGGCGGTTCACCTCGCGCCCAAGCCGCGCCTCTTGGCCGAGGTGGTAGGGCACTAAAAACCCTGGCCTGGCAGCTGCAACGGCGACAGCGGCGGTAGCAGGGGGCGGCGGAAGGGGGTCGGGAGGGCCACAATCTGGCCCGGGAACGCAAACAACGCTCACCCTGGAACTTAATCCAGGGCCGCGCCGCAACTCCCAAAGAGGTATGGGGGCGACGGATACGACGACAAAGCAAGACACGCAGGACGACAACGAACGATCACAAGCCTCCCAAAAGAGACGCCTTTCTCCGCAGGTTTCTTGTAGCACCCGCGAGTGGGCGTGATAAGGAGCCTGACATCATTTGGACCCACGCAGCATTCAGGCGGTGCCACTCGGAACGCGGAACCCGGGAAGCACCGCTTTCCGCGGTAGCGAGGCATTTGCAAATTGCCTCGGCCTGACGGCAAGGAGGAGCAACAATGGGAAGAGGAGGAGGAGGAGGAGGAGGAGGAGGAGGAGGAGGAGGAGGAGGAGGAGGAGGAGGAGGAGGAGGGGGATGAGGGGTATAGGGGGGGATGGAGGGAGAGGAGGGAGGAGAAAGGGGGAGGTGAGAGGGGGAGAGGACAGGGGAAGGGGGAATGGGGAGGGAGAAGGGGGGGGAGGGTCGCAGCGCTGCTCCCCCTACTCGTTCCGTCTCGTTCCTCCCTCCTCCACCCCTCGCCCCCCACCTCAAACCGATACCCCGAGTCCCTTCTGGAGCGCGTGTTGACCAGGACCTCGAGACGTGTCCATCCGTGGCGACGAGTGCACCCCGCGAAGGCCCAGAAGGTCCCCCCGTCCCCCACCCAAAACACCATAATTCGTTGTAGCCTTGGGATCAGCACGCCAGGTGTTCTGGATCCCTCTTGGGAGGTCCTCGCATAACCCCAAGAGGGCAAAAACATTGACCGGCTGATTCTTGAAAGATTTGACCGTTCTCGCCTTTCCAGCCTTCAAACGCTCCAAGACGGCCCAAGAGGCCACCAAGACGGCTCATGGGGGCGCGCTAGAGGCCCAAGAGGGCCCATCCCAAGAGGGGGAACCCGAACTGGCATGTCGAGCCTGTTCCCTGAACATTGCCCCCGAGACGGCCAGCAGGCCCCCATGAGGCTCCGAAGTTGCCACATAGGCCCAGTGCCCCCCAAGATCCTCTAAGAGGCTCCCAAGACCCGAGAGGATCCCCAAGAGGCCCCACGACCCAGCCATGGTTGCGGAATTGGCCGAAGGTCGTAAGATAGTCAGGAAGGGTCCCAGACCCCCGTGTTCCAGATCTGACTGGATGTGTCGCGTGACTTTTCCAGAGGCCTGGAAAGAGTCGTTCAGGGCACGCAGTTCGTCGTCCTGGAGCCCGCTCGTGGGCCTCTCGGCCAGTCTTGGGAGCCCTCGGTGCTGGCCCATGACGCCAGAATCGCTGAAACACTGTAGGCTGTTGTGAGAATTTCGCACGCTCGCCTTCTCGGTCTAAAGAGGGCCCAAGACGGCCCAAGATCGCCCCAAGACGACCCCAGATGGTCCACGAGGGGTCCAAGAGGCTCACAACTCTGCCCTTAGAATGAAGCCACCCTCCATCAATGTAGCTGCTGGACTATTTCATACGAATGTGCGCGGCGCTGCGGCGAGAATCATATACCCGCCCTCCGTCCCTGTGACTGTCGGGAGCTGTTATCATAACGAATGTGGGGGGGGCGCTAAGGCGAGAGCCACATTTTGAACACGATTCGCCCTCAATCCGTATAATCGTTGAAATCTCAAGCGCCAGGGCCAGCGGAAGCGGATAGAAGAGGAAATGCGTAACACCTCGCAGGCGCGGATAAGAGTGATGGGGCGATGGGGTCGCCGGCAACCAGCGAGGCCCTGGAGAAACCCTCCGCAAACACCATTATTTTTGCGCATTGCGCAACGAGCCTGCCACAGGCGCCGAATTGCCGTCAAAAGCAAAATTGGTGGGTCGCGGGTGAATCGCGCATGGGTCGCGGGGTGGGTCGCAGGGTGGGTCGCGTGTGGGTGGTTGGCGGGTCGCGGGCGAGGACGACGACAACCACATCGCAACAACACCAACAACAACCGCAACAACCAACACCACAACAACAACCACAACCACAACAACAACAACAACAACAACAACAACAATCATTTTACCCGAACGCGTGGTGTTCTCCCCAGTGCCAGGGTTTTCATACGACACCAGGCAATACCCCCACTTCGTGGGGGGGCATTACAAGCTCTACCAAATATCCAAACGACTCTTCGCGACCACCCAAACCCAGCTTCCCGCCCTATGACGTTGGGACACTTCACTTCGTGGCGTGCGGACGACCGTGGCTACTACACTGGCGTGGGGTACACACCCACAGAACCCAATGGTTTTTGGAGATTTCGGCGTGCGCGCGCGAAGAAAAAACGAATGTGTCCCGCATGGTATTATTTGACAGGGATGATGGCCCTGGCAGGTGCGCAACCGTTGTCGCAGAAGTTCGAAAAAGTTGCTCGCAAAAGCCCGTTTGACAGAAATGTTTAAAAAGTGTTGGGTTTCCTACGAATCCGCAAGAGCGCGCGGGATGAGATTTTGACATTTTTTTGTTGAAAAACCATTGGTTTTTTGATGTTTTTATGTTAAAATCGCTCCGAACACTAAGCTTTTGGAAGGATTTCGTCTTGCGCGCGCGAATGTCCACTTTACCTTATTTTTTACAAGGGATTCTTGAAATTTGATAATATTTGAACAAGAAATTTCATTTTATAGTGTTTTTTGCAAGGGAAAGCGGGGGGGGAACAAAACAACCGGATCTTGATCACCTCGAATTACCTGAGGCTTCCTCACGAAAATGATGAAAACGTGGCTGCGGCCTAGGCGCGGCGGGGGGGGCGCGCACCAGGGGGCCCAACAATAATTATTCTTTAGAATTAATAATGTTCAACAACAACAACAACATCAGCATCATCAACAACAGCATCATCATCACCATCACCAGCACAATCATCATCCCCAACAACAGCAACATCAACAACGGTAACAACTACAACAACAGCAACAACAATCGCAACATCAACAACAGCAGCAACAGCAACAACAACAACACCAACAACAGCAATAACCACCGCAACAACAACAACAACAATCATGTTAAGACTGTTCGCCCTTATCTGCTCGAAAGTCCAATAACGCGTATTTCCCAAACCCTCGATGACCGCCCTGTTCGTCTTCGATCGAACCTCTTTTGGGTGGTATACCTTTCTTCCCTGCAGGCCGGGCCCCGGCAAGCGGCGGGGCGGCCGCGGACCGTCGGCCTGGCCAGCGGCAGCGCTGATCGGCGGGGCGGCCGCGGACCGTCGACCCGACCCCAAGAGGGACGGACAGGGGACCGACCACGACGACGACGACGACGTCGACGACGACGGCGACGACGACGGCGACGACGAGCGAAAGCGAGAGCGAGAGAGAACGACCGCAGGGCCACGAAGGACACGAGGTAGGCCATGAAGGGCGACAGCGGGGACACGAAGGGAATGCGTATGGGGCCACGAAGAGCGCGAACGAGCGGGGGCCACGAAGGGCAGATAATGCGGGGCCACAGAAGGCAGCGATGGGGCCACTGAGGGTAGCAACTGGGCCGCCTTAGGACAGTGAGCGACAGCGGGGCCACGAAGGGCATGCACATGGGGCCACAACGGGGGCGACTCCTGGGTGCCTGAGTGTCAGGAGCGCGGCGCTTGAGCAAATTGCAAAAAAAAAATCCAACTCAAGGGCGTTATTCTTCAGTAAATTGCAAGCAAGTCTCCAGCGAGAGTGCGACTCCAGAGCGCCAGGAGAGCGATTCCTGAATAAATGGTACGGAGGTCTCAAGCGAGAGCGCGATTCCTAAATAAAATGCAAGGAAGTCTCGGGCGGGAGCGGGGGTCCTGAATACATTTGGACGAAGTAACAGGCGGGAGCCGTTGTTGTTGTAATCCAGGGGCCAGGGGCCCAGTTTGAGCATCAAGACCTTCCCTGTCAAAAAACAGGGTGCGAGCGTCGAGGGGTGCACTTTGATTGAGAAAACATATGCACTGGTGGGGGGGAATCAACAGTAATTATTCTCTCGACATGAGAGTTCAACAACAACAACAACAACAACATCAACAACAACCACAACAACAACAACAACTGCAGCAGCAGCAGCAACAGCAACAACAGCAACAACACAACACATGTAAGACAGGTAGATTTTACCAGTTCGCGGGCCAACCAACACGGATATCCCAAACTGTTGATACCCGCCCTCTTCGTTTTCGATCGTACCCCTTCCGGGGTATATCTGTCTTACTCGCAACGTGTATCCCTGCAACCCCTAAGGTACGGGAATAAAGCACATATGGAAGGAAGACAAGGGGGATGGAAGAGAATGGAGCACGAAAGAAAATACAAAAACAGGGGACTACGAACGGAAACCCGTGGCAAAAACAAACGGGCAAATAGAGCGGGTAGACCCTAACGGGCGGGTCGGGAATGCGGGCACAGGCGGGCAGGTCGAGCAGGCGGGTTGCCGAAGCGTGCGTCTGGCAAAAACCACGAGGAACTCTTGAGCGAGAGCACGATTCCCAAATAAATCGTGCAGAAATCCACAGTGAGAGTGTGGTTCCTGAGTGTCGAAAGTGCGACGTCTGAATAAGTTGCGAGGAAGTCCCACGCGGCAGCGCGATTCCTATATGAATTGCGAGGACGTCCTGCACGAGAACGCAGTTTCGGAATAACGTGTGAGGAAATATCAGGCGGGAACCGCTGTTGTTGTAAACCGGGAACCCGTATACAAAACAGGGTGCGAGCCCTGGAAGCGGCACTTTCAATAAAAAAATGGGCACCGACAAAGCAAAATCAACAACAACTATCTTTGAGAAACGAGAATTCAACAACAGCGCAACAACGATCCGCACCGCGGAACCCCACTTCAGCCAAGCGCCCAGGGACAGTGAATGACCGTTCGGCCCCCTCCCTCTGATAAGAAAATGTAGAAAACCGATGGAACGGGAGGGCCGAAGAGGACGAAAAGAATATGAAAGGAGGATGGAGGAAAATGGAAGAGGATGGATAATATGGAGGATGGCAGAGGAGGGTGAAACAGTAGGAGAGGAGGAAAAAATGCAGGAGGAAAGGCAAAAGAAGGAGGAGGAGATATGACAAGACACGACTATGGGTCCGCAGCTCTCGGTCTAACATGCAAAAGCGCGGCGGCGGTGGCAGCCACAAGGCCGCGCTCGGCGCGCGCCTGCAAAAATAGAAAGTTCAACTAAAAGGTTTACGATTTGAACAACAATATCGACCACATCAGAAAGTGCACCAGTCGGGCGACAAATAATTTCCCGCAGGGGATCGGGCAGGCAGGGCCAAACGGGCCCTGACGGACCGAGAATCTGGGCCCCAGGGACACGCGCACCGACTGATGGGGCGCGGCGAACCCGAAACAGGAAGGGGCAGCAGGCCCGAGGCCGTAGAATATTCAAGTTACACCCAGGGGCCGAGGCTGGCGAGGGGAGCCAAAAGGCAGGAGGCGAGGAGAGCGAGGGGAGCGAAGGCAGAAACACTGGCAGAGGAGGGGCCCCCAGGGTCGGCGACGCGTGCGACCGGGGGCTCACCTCGCAGCGACGGCTGCGATATGTTAACAGGCGGGGCCACGCCGAACCGTACACGATGAGCCCCTAGAAGCCAACGTCATCGACCTGCTCTTTCCTGATGATGCCCCAGAGGCGGCACAGCGCGAGGCCCGCGTCAATCGAACGACGCGCGGTAGGGCCACCAGCAGCTCCACGTCAGAGCAACGCCCATAGGTACGGCACCACGCGGCCGCATCGAGCTGCAGCAAATCTGCGACGACTGAGCCTAGGTGAAGCTAGGATTTGCCAACACCAGCTGCAGCAACACAGCGACGACCGAACCTAGACAAGCTTGGACTTAGCTAGTTCAAGCTGCAGCAAAACAGCGACGACAGAACCTAAGCAAGCTAGGATTTTGCAGCAGGAAGGAGTCGAGCTAGCCCTCTGCCTCACCGTCGGCCGCGTTCTCATGAGTGATCTCCCCCACGGCGCCTGGCGGAACCGCGCCCAGCGCCCTGCATGCCCCGGCCTCGGCCAGCGCCTTTCGGAGCAAGTTGCGCGCGAGCGCGGGCGAAGGCAGAGGCTGTTCGCCGGACTCGGGCGAGGGCTGGCCCATCGGAACTTCTCTCAACGTGATGTGCACTCGCGCTTCGACGGGTCGAAACACTTCATCATTCGGAAAAGGCGTCGGAAATTATACAGTTCGTCTGGCTGCAACTCCACCAGTACACCAGTACCCTGGCGCGCCACACATTGAGCGGCGAGTGCGTCTCCTGCCCCAGCGCGATTCCACGCTCGAGCAATTTGGCGAGAAACCCATTGAACATATGCGGGTGAGGAGGACGCAGCTAGCCTTTCCGGCGGGCTCGGACTTCGCGCGAATACGTCGCCCCGCATTCCTGGGCCGCGCCGATCTCTGGAGCGTCCGCGCCCACGAAGAACGCGCCCACCCTCGCCGCCCACAGGCCGCAAACCATCTGCGAAGTCAGGAGGGCCTGCTTGAGCGCGCCGATGAAGCCCGCCTGCTTCATGTCACCTTGCCGAGGTGTCTGTTGCGTTGTTTCTTGTCGCCCTCGTCGTGTTGCTGGCCTCCCGCGATGGCGAGCTGCGCCCGGAAAGTCGACGACGCTGCGCCGCTCCCGCTGGACTTGGCGGGGGGTTTGGCCTTGCCCGCGGGGGGGGCGGCCGCCCGCTTGGGCAGCTGCCGTTCCGGCGTCGCAACCCCTCGACACGGCGCGCTCCGGCACGAAAGGGAGACGCAGCTCGCAGATATGCAACTGGAGCTGAGCCAAGTCGGCGAAGGAGTCGACCTTGCAAACGGAGCACCGAGCTTGGGAGGCACGACAGGGTGGATGGCGTGAGCCGACTCGGTAGCAAAAAACTCTCGACGAAGCGCTCGGCAGAGGTGGGCCCTGGCAGTTCTCTTGAAAACGAAGGAGGACCGACATGCTGGGCACTCGTTAGTAACCACACATTCAGCGCAGTCGCCGTTGGACCCCTCGGTAGCGTGCGCCTTGCGCGCGATGAGCGCAGCATGTGCGAGGAACTTAGCACCGCAGACGCTCCCATCCTCGGTAGTGCAATCACACGTGAAGACGCAGCCCGCGGAGCCCAGGAACTCGAGAGAGGACTCGCTGAAACCACGGTCCCGCTTCCAGGAATCGAGGGGGTTGCCGAACTCGATGGTGTCGAGCTCGGTGCAACCAGCCTGCAGAATTTCACGAAACGCTGAAACGTCTGCCGAAAGAAGCAAATGCGAAACGTGCTCGTCGTGAAATAGGTCGCACACGTTCTACCACCAGACCAGAGGCCAATCCTCGTAGTCAGTGACCAACCGAAGGTAGTAGACGTCCGAAACGAACCGAACAGCGAAAGCGTTGGCACGATCAGAAAGACGGCCCTGGAGCAACGTAGGTGAGCCCTCGAAGCCGGACTGCCCAAACAAGAGAGCGACGACCTGGCGGCGCTGGTCGGGCCAGCGGACGATGGCCTGATACCAACGTAGCCTCTGGATCAGAAGTCCCACGTGGGACAATGTCCATCCACTTCCAGACACGGTGGTTCTCCCAAGACTTGGGATGGGCCCCCGACCGATCGCACGAAGCACCCAACTAATTGTACCTAGCAACGCAAGATCTAACTGGGGTGCGGCCAGACAATAGCGCACACCGGGGCCCCCGAAGGCCACAGAAACTTACACGAGAGCCAGCCACAACTGGCCGCTTGTTTGCTCAGGTGCAGCTGATGGGAGAACGCTCCAGACGGCAAAAACTGGGGCCCGAGGTAACGCGTGCGGGGGGTCACTCTGGCACCACCGACCTCGGCTGAGTAAAACTTGCGACTGGCGTTATAACCGCAGAGGCGTGGGACCAGGACCTCTTTTTGCGTTCTGGCGGTAGCCGAAAGAAAACAACCGAGCCCCGAAGGAGGCCTGCGAGTCCTGGGTGACCGAAACGGCTTCCATTGTTTTTGCTCCTGGAGGAGGAGGAGGAAGAGGAGGAGGATTACCCTGGGGATTACTTTGAGAAGCCGAAGGCTGCGCTAGCACTGGAAGGTTCCTGTAGCCTGTGCTTTCACTGTTGCTGCAACTTCCATGCTGGCACTGCTGACACTGCTGGCAACGGGGATGGACGCAGCTATGCCCCCTCCCACGCTGGCACTCTGACGCTGCAAGCAACAGGTGGCGACACTACCGAGATCGCCCTCAGGGCGTCTCTCTCATGCAACACCTCACGAACTCTGGCGGACATACCTGCAGGATGGGGCCACAGGCCTTTACTAAGACGCCTGAGGTCTTGCTCTCCTTTAGCCGCGCTATGTTTATACGGGGCTCTGCAAGGGAGGCAGCAAGCAGGCTACTGCAGCACCCACAGGAAAAGCAAACATACAAGGCAAAGCCATCCACATACAGGAGGGTGTGCGTTCGGTGGAAATCCTTTTCCTCCCGACGCTCGGACACGACCTCAACGTTAGACAAGCGAGTTCCACTACTCGCAAAGTAACTACTCGCAAATGGCCTGGATCCGTCGAGGAGGATTTGCGATCCATTAATTACATCGAGGCAGACGTTTGTTTTTCGGACGTTTGCGAGTAGGCACTTTGCGAGTAGTGGAACGCGCTCGGTGAAACGTGGACGACCCTCCCGCAACGAGCATTGCTGCTCAGTGCAACTCGAATGTGAAGCAAGAGAAGGAGGAGGAGGATCAAATCGGATGAATTGGGCTCAACTTACCCCCACCTCTGAACAAGCATTGTACACTATGGCAAATTTCCTGACTGGGAGGCTGCACGATTTGTTGCGAAGACTTTCGGATTTGTTCATATAAGCATGCCGGAAATCTCTCCTCACGCGTGACAGAGTGCGCTGGCGCCCACGGGGCCGCTCGGGCCCATCAGTGGAGGCCTCCCGATTGGGGCCAGAGCGTGGATGCATCGAAGATACATCGGCGACGGCGGGATGCAGAAGAACAGACTCCAGATCGCGACACATTGCCGATGCATCGGCGACGCGGCGTGATCTGCCGACCCGATGCGTTTTGGTTCCATCTGGAAGGCCTGGAAAGAAGCACTCTGGACCCGTCTCCCTCAGGACCATGGGAAAGCACTGGGGTCTAGGACCCGTTTCCGGCAAGACCCCCTCCCTTCGTGGCGACCGAAATTGAAGAGGGGGGGAAGAGGAGAAGAAGGGGGGAAGAGGAGGAGAAGGAAGAGGAGGGAGAGGAGGAAGAGGAGGAGGACCAGAATAAACCAAAGATGCATCAACGATGCTGCAATACACCCTACCGTCCCAAGTCTCATCATAAGCCGGTGCACGTGCACCTTCTCATCGTGGGAAGCGTATCCCTTAACAGATGAGCGATGGCCCGCAATCCCGGCAAGAGCCCCGTTTTGCAGCATTAGGAATGGGAAAGCGTAAGAGAAGCCGAAAACAAGCCGCCCCCTGTTGTTTTCGAAACAATGCGAAGCGTGAACCCCCTAATCCGCAGATCTGGCGTGTGAATTTCAAAGACCCTCAGATATAGCCCGAGCCTCCGTTCTTGAGCTTCAGCTCTGCTGGGGGGTGGGTGCCGGGGTGGCTCTGCCGGGGTTCGGGGGGGGCGGGGGGGTCCGAGTCAATTTTGGTGGCGAAATCGGAGCTCCAGCTCAATGCGGGTCGGCCCCTCGCCCCGGAGAGCTCGAACGCGGGCTCATAAAAAACCCAGCGGCCGCCCAGACGGCCCAAGAGGGCCCTGAGTGGCCGAAACATCGCTCCAAGACACCCAATATGTTACTCAGACGGCTCCAGAAGCCTCCAACGTACCCTCCCGACACCTCCTACGAGTGCCCAAAGAAAACGTACATGTCTTGCATTTCCTCTTCTTCGGCCTTCGCAGTGTCCAACACGACCCAAGAGACCCCCAAAACAGGCCCAGAGGCTCTCAAGAGGGACCCAAGTCGGCCCAAGAAGGGCCCAAGACGGCCCGGGAGGCCCCCAAGACAGCCCAAGCGGGCCCCAGGACGGGCCCAAGCAGCGCCCAAGAGAGCTCCATGACGCCCCAGGGGCCCAAGACGGCCCAAGCGGCGCCCAGGAGGCACAAAATTGCCCTAGAAGTCCCCAAGAAAACCTGAGAGGCTCCAAGTGTCCCTCAAGAGGCCCCAAAAGGCGCCCAAAAGCGCTCCCGAAGGCTTGAAAATTACCTCCTACACACATACACACACACACACACACACACACACACACTGGAGGCCTCCAGGATGCCTCCTGCATGCCCCCCAAGAAGCCCAAAAGGCTTCCAAGAAGCTCAACAATCACCTCCAAGACGCCACCCCAGGAGGCCTCGAAGATGCGTCGTGAAGGCCCATCAAGAATCCCACGCAATGCCTCCAAGCTGTTTTCAAATCACTTACGTTTGAACAAGCGCGCTGGGGCGATAGCGTCCTTCTGACAGCGGGATCGTCCCGGATCGGCGGCACCGGCCGGATGCTTCTACAATATTGCAAGAAACATGGGAAGCGTTGTACGTGTAAGTAATAATACCATGCGTATCAGGTCGCGGCACTTATTCGAATAGTAGTAATGTGATACTGTTTGCATATGAATACTGATTATGTGATGTCTAAGCAATTGGAAACACAATATCAATAATAAACATACAAAAAATAGCACGCAGCCCCGCGACACATGCAAAACTATACCATATACGGCAAATCCGACAGTAGATGCAAGCAAAGCAAAACATAATCCCACATCTTACCTGAACACTTCATACGAACAGTCAAACAATACATAAGACGAGACCGGCCCATCCTACAAGATCAGGCAAAGTATACCCATCGGCATCGAGCTTATGCAAACAATACAATACCATATGTCTGAGGAGTGGCAGCCTGCACGCGGTTGCCTCTTGCTCTGTGCAGGCTGCGCCTGGCCTCTAGATCAGGGGCATCGAAATGCAGCTGAAAAGTAGCAAGGGAACGCGGCAGCCGCCCTACACCCGCCCTCTGGGCCCCAGAAGGTTACCCGAGCGGCCCAATGCCCAAAGGCTTCCCAAGTGCTCGACACGGGGTGCAATGCGTCGTCAGACTGCGGTTTCACGCATGGGGGCCCAAAGCCGAGAGTTTCGGCGGCCGCGCGGAACTCTTCTTTCGCTGCCATTGGGTAGCAGCCAGACGGCAATGGACGACGGATCTTGGAGGGACCACGAATCAACAAGGATTTTGCGCGCGTAGCTCGCAGCGCTCACAGCTGCAAGGTTGGGCCCTGGCTCGGGTTCGCCGCCGAAGTCGGGCCCTTCGCACGGCCCACGGCTTGCGGAGCTCGCCCCTCGAGCGAGCTCGTCGGGGGAGGGGGGGGGCGGCTGGCCGCGTCGGGAAAGCTCGCCGCGAGATCGGGGGTCCGCCCACGGCGGATGATCGACTGCTGATGCGCCTCAACGGGGGGCGGAAATGGGGCGGCGCACCTGGGCACCAGGGGGCGCAACAAGGTGCAGGGCGGCCAATCAGACCACCCGACCACTCCTTTGACTCTTTGACTCTTTGATCCTTCGAGCCCGCGCCGCGGCGACGACAGCGGCGACTGCTCCTGAGCGAGCTGGCGAAGGCGCGTCCGACGAGCGGGTTGCGCGCCTTGTATCTCCACGCGGGGCAACTGCGAAATGCGAGCCGAGGCGGTCTCGTGGCTGCCGCAATCCACCCGACGGGGAAATGCCGCGCTGGCGCCGCGCCCCTTAACACCGCCCGCCACGAATACGCAAAGCGCCAAAATAGGAAAGCCCTCCGGGCAGTCGACGCGTGCGGGAAGGAAACGCAGGCTGGCCCCCCGGGGGATCTATTTATCTGCACCAACGCAAAAAATACCCCCCACAAAATATAGAACAATATGTTTCCCTGCCTTTGTCTTACCCATGTGGTTGGCATTGTCAGAGTGAGGGGGCCGAACGGTCATTCACTGTCCCTGGGTGCGTGGCTGAAATGGGATTCCGCGGTGCGGATTCTCGTTGTTGTTGTTGTTGTTTGTTGTTGTTGTTGTTTGTTGTCGTCGTCCCACCCGCGACCCACCCACGACCCACCCCGCGACCCACCCCGCGACCCACCCGCGACCCACCCGCGACCCACCCGCGACCCACCCGCGACCCACCCCGCGACCCACCCCGCGACCCACCCCGCGACCCACCCCGCGACCCACCCGCGACCCACCCGCGACCCACCCGCGACCCACCCCGCGACCCACCCGCGACCCACCCGCGACCGCGACCCACCGCGACCCACCCGCGACCCACCGCGACCCACCCGCGACCCACCCGCGACCCACCCGCGACCCACCCCGCGACCCACCCGCGACCCACCTTCGACCCAAACCACGTTCAAGGTACAAACCACAATTTTCGGCGCCTGCGGCGGGTTTTTTTTGCACCCCTTCCAGGTGGAGAGCCCGCGGCCCACCCCGCGACCAACTCTCGACCAACACCGCGACCCAAACCACGTTCAGGATACAAACCACATTTTTCGGCGCCTGCGGCGGGCATCTGTTGCATTCGTTTCAGGTGGAGAGCCCGCGGCCCACCCGCGACCACGTTCAGGGTACGAACCAAATTGTTCGGCGCCTGCGGCGGGCTGCTTTTGCATTCCTTCCCGGTGGAGGTGGAGACCCGCGACCCACCCGCGACCTAAACCACGTTCACTGAACAAACCAATGCCGCACAAGCGCGGTGGCAGATTTTTGCATGCCGTCTGAGCCCGCAACGACCTCTTGAAGCCCCGCGCATCCACACCAGCCCGTCCAGCAACTTTGCCCTGGCGGGTTGCCTTGATCAGAGAAGTCGGGGAGCATAAAGTGGAAAAAAAAGGATTGCGTTGCCGTTATCTTGGGAAAGGAGGGGGAGGCAGGAGGAGTAAACAGGGGACGAGGAGGACGCGGAAGAAGAGAGGATGTAAGGATAATGTGGAGAAAGAGGAGCAGGTGGACGAGGAGGGGGAGGGGGAGGAGGGGGAGGAGGAGCACGAGGAGGGGAAGGAGGGGGAGGAGGGGGAGGAGGATGTGGATGGACGACAATGGGAGGACGATGACGGAGGCCGATGAGGGGGAGGACGACAATGGGAGGACGATGATGGAAGGACGAGGGGTGGGGAGGGAGGACGAGGAAGAAGAGGAGGAGGAGGACGAGGTGGAGGAGGAGGATGATGACGATGACGATGACGACGAGGACGAGGAAGAGAAGGAGGAGGAGGAGGAGGAGGAGGAGGAGGAGAGCGTCATCGACAGGGAAGGTGGGGGCCACGAGGTCCCCCGGCTCGACGACGCCCGCGTCGCCCGCGCCCGCCCCCTCACTCTTATCCGCAACTGCGGGGTGCTACGTAATACGAATACAATATGGCCCCAGGCTGGCTCGGCGTTGAGGCGCGCCGAAATGCTACCCCTCAGGCTCAGGGGCTCAGGGCCATCCCTGGGCCATCCCTGCCCGCGCTTTCTGCCGCGCCCGCGTCGCTCTTCGAATTTAGCGGAAGGGGGGCGCGCGCGCGCGCGCGCCCGCGCGCGCGGGCGCGTGCGGGCCCGTCGCCGACCGCGCAGCATCTGGCCGTGGCCGTCGTCGCATCAGTCTGACTGACGTCTGCTCATCGGCTCGACCGTTGCGCCCGATTCGCGGCGAGGCCGCAGCCGCGGGCGCGCGCAGACGAGAAGCAAGCGAACCACGAGCCCGCCACTCGGCCCGAGCAGACACTTGCGCCCGAACGGCCCTGATCCTCGGCAAGGAGGAGGCCCGCCAAAAATTTCAAAACTCAAAACGATAACTGTTTCGCGACGACTCCAAACAATATGAAAACGGACTTCTAAATACTTGCATGTCCACGTTCGAGGAAATCGACGACAACAGCCGAAAGCGACTTTACGAAGTGAAATTTGACCCCACGGCGGTATATCGCCAGCGTTATTCAAATTACGGGCGTCGTTTCGCAGCCCCACACACACACACCACGACTCCGCGCACGCACGCCTGCCTCATGTCATCGTAACTGTTTTCTGAGAGGCGGTAACTCATGATTTCACGCGTGCCTGAGTGCGTCGCGGCGTTAGCCGCGATGGGCCCCGGGAGGCCCCCAAACATCCTGGAACCTTGGTGAGCGCGCCCCTCGCGCGGATCGCGGGGTCAGGCGGACGGGGCCGAAGACATCCGAACGCAGCAGAACCCAAAATCCCCCAAGAACCGCTGAAGTTTCGGGGCACCCATCGCGTGGATCGCCAGGTCAGGCGGATGGGGCCGAAGGCCTCCGAATGTAACTGCGAGCCACCGAGTGCCGCATGAGTTTCGGCGCGCCCCTTTCGCGGACCGCGGGGCCAGGCGGACGGGGCCCAAGGTTTGCGAATGTAGCAACGCCCAATTGGTTGGGGCCCTGGGGGCCACCGAGAACCGCAGAGGTATCGGCGCGCCCCTCGCGTGGATTGCGGGGGTCAGGCAGACGGGGTCGAAAGCCTCCGAATGTCACCGTGGAGCAAGAGCCAGAGAGCAGCAGGAAGAGGGGGGAGGGGCAAGAGCACGAGGTCCTCCGGGCGGAGGGGGAGGAAGAGGACAAGGAACCGCAGCCCGTCTGATTCCAGAGGAGGATCCAGACTATGAGCTGAAGGTCGTCTGGGCAAAAAACACAAACCTTTATGTATATCAATTGTGTGCATGCGTACCCACCTATTCGATTCATAAGTTGATATCATGCTGGTAACTCTCTGCTCATATGCCCACCACATAGAATTGCAGCAAATCCGCCGACCCAGGCGGCGTGTGTGAGACGCTGTCGTCGTATTCGTCGTTGCCCGCGCCAGTCCTAAGGAAGTCTAGAAACGAACAAAGAAAATAACAGTAGTAAAAGAAATGTCATGGGCCAGGGCGTGCTAAGATCTCCGGTAACTGGTTAACAGTATTTCTAGTTCGCGCGCGCGGGGCGGCCCCTGGGGGTCCCCGGACGAAAAGTACCCCGGCAAGGTCCCGGCAAGTCCCCGGCAAGGTCCCGGCAAGGTCGGGCCAGAGATGCCGGAGTTCTGTTTCGGAGTCCAAGAGGGCTCCAGATCGGTCCAAGAGGGCCCCGAGAAGCTTTCTAGACGGTCCAAGAGAGGCCCGAGACGGCCAAAGATCGCCCGAAGACGCCCCAGATGGCCCCAAGACAGCCCAAGAGGCCTCCAAGACGCTCCAAGGGCCTTCCAAGAGGCCTCCGAAGAGGGCCCCAAGTTGCCAAAATCGTTGATTTTCATTTGGTTTTTTCTATGTTTTTTTTTTGCGTTCTGGCTTTCGCTTCCGGACGCTCCAAGAGGGCCCAAGAGGCCTTCAAAACTGCTCCAAGACGGCCCACGAGGCTCCCAAGACGGCCCCGGAGCGGCCCAAGAGCGCCCCCCAGACGGCCCAAGTGCTGCCCAAGGCGGACCAAGAGGCCCCAAGACGGGCCCAAGAGGGGCTCAAGAAGGGAACCAAGAACTGAAAAATCGAGCCCTCCGCCCCAGAAGGCGCCCAGGACCC
>CAUYUJ010000102.1:100000-118230 GCA_963575745.1 Prorocentrum cordatum | reverse complement strand
TCCTCCTCCTCCTCCTCCTCCTCCTCCTCCTTCACCTCCTCCTCCACCACCTCTTGATCTTCCCCGCCATTCCTCTCCCAAGTGTTCCCCGAAGGGTTTCCACAACGGTTGGGGGAACACATGGCCCGATACCTTGGCAGAGCTTTTGCCACAACGCTCGGCCACATGGGCGATTCTAGAAGGCGGGAGGCGACGGTGATTCGCCGGAAGCGTCTACGATTCGCCGCACCCATTGGTCTTGCCCCAGGGGTGCCTAGCATGCTAGACCCTATACGGCTCGGTTCGGGTTCTTTTCCGAAAGAACTCCACCTGGGGCTTCGGCCGATCCCGCAGGCCACCCGGAAGGCTGCCGAAAATGCCCGGTAGTTGCCCGAATCGCCTCCAAGACGGCCAAGATGGCCTCCGAGTG
The DNA here is from genome assembly GCA_963575745.1 of Prorocentrum cordatum. Lineage (NCBI taxonomy): Eukaryota > Dinophyceae > Prorocentrales > Prorocentraceae > Prorocentrum > Prorocentrum cordatum. The sequence goes on along the minus strand of CAUYUJ010000102.1, from coordinate 117,821 downwards.
CGCCCAAGATGGTCCAAGATGGCCTCCAAGACGGCCCGAGAGGGTCCCAGATGCCTCCAAGTCTGCCCAAGAAGCCTCCCCAAAGAGGCTTCCAAGACGGCCCAAGAGGCCTCCAAGAGGTCCAAAACCATTGATTGCCCTTTCTGGTTCTTGGAATATTTTGGCGGTTGCTTCTTTTCGGCCTTCTGACGGCCCAGGACGGCCCAAGAGGCCCCCAAGGTCGTCCGCAGAGCTCCCAAGAGGCCTCCAAGATGACCCAAGGGCGGCCCAAGAAGCCCCCAAGACGCCCCAGAGGGGGGCCCAAAAGGCCCAAGAGGCCTCCATGACGGCCAAGATGACCTCCAAGACGGCCCTGAAGCACCCCAAGAGGGCCCCAAGACGGTCCAGAAAGGCCCACCAAGAGGCCTCCAAGAGGCTCCCAGGAAGCTCCCAGGAGACCCCAAGAGTGCCCCAAGAGGCTCCTAAGAGGTCTACTCCTCTCTCTTTCCCTCCTCCTCCTCCTCCTCCTCCTCATCATCATCATCATCATCATCATCATCACCACCACCACCACCACCACCACCATCATCATCATCATCATCATCATCATCATCATCATCATCATCATCGTCATCATCAGCATCATCATCAGCAGCAGCATCATCATAATCATCATCAGCATCAGCATCATCATCATCAGCATCGTCATCATCATCACCATCAGAATCATCATCAGCAGCATCATCATCAGCATCATCACCATTATCATCATCATCATCCTCATCATCATCATCATCCTCATCCTCATCCTCATCCTCATCATCATCATCGTCATCATCATCATCATCATCATCATCATCATCATCGTCATCATCGTCATCGTCATCGTCATCATCATCATCCCTTTTCCTTCTTCTCTTAATTATCCTCTTCCTCACATGTTCCCCGAAAGGATTCAACGACGGCTGGGGGAACACATGGTCCGATAGCTTGGCCAAGCTCTAGTCCAACTTTCGGCCATACAGGCGCTTCCAAAAAGGCAGGGGGAGACAGTGATCCGCCGTACGTGTTCGATAACTATCCCCTGCATTTCAACCGCGTGGCAATTCTGGCCGACGGGTAACAAACCGTAGTCCATGTAGGTGGCTGGGGGTGCCGACAACTCCGAGTCGACAGGAGTCGGGCTGCGAGGCGGCGCCCGCTTCGGATTGGAAGTCGGGCTCGGCGTCGGCTGGGAGGTAGGCACTAGCGCCGGATTGATCGACGTCGCGTTGTTATTTCTGGCACGCGCCTGCCAGGCCAGCCATTCCAAGAGGAAAGGCTGCTATCCCCCGAAGGTGTCGAATATGGTGCCGGGTAGGGCGTCAGTGCGTCGGGCAGGGCGTCGGGCAGGGCGTCGGGAAACGCGTCGAGGTGGTGGTCGGGGAGGGGGTCGGCGGTGGAGTCAGATGCAGAGTCGTAATGACCATTCCTGGCCGATGTGGGGGTAAGTGGTGGAGGCGTCAATAGCGGTAGCTGTAAATGGCGGTGGTAACTGGAATGGCGGTGGCGTGGTGTCGATTTGTTGCGTCGGGTGTGGTGGTTTCGATGTTCCGCGACGGGTGTGGTGATGCCGTCCAGCTGTCATCCGTCGTGGAGTCGGTGCTGAAATTGCAATCGGCAGAAGAGTTGGAGATAGAGATCCACCCCGCATCACTGCCAACGTGCCTTTGTTGGTGTGTCTGACTGTGTTGGTGGCAGGGCAGCTGGATGGTGTTGCCGCGGGTGGCGATGCTCGTTCAGGCCGTAGTGCTGGCACCGGCCGCTGGGGGGTGGATGGCATGGCCGCGGTATCGCACTCCGACGCGTTTCTCAGCGTTGCGCTGCTGGGGCGCATCTGCGCGCAGGCGGACCACTGGGCAGGCGGACCACCGTTGTGCTACCCATGGACGTCGTGCGGCGCCGAGCTCCTCGTCATCATGCTGCTCACGATGTACTACTGACCATCTTCGTGTTGCTCGCGATGTGCTGCTGACCATCGTCGTGCTGTTTATCGTCGTGCTGGCCACTGTCGCGCAGGTCAGGCAGCCGAGCCCAGAGCCAGTTCCTCCGCCGACGGTTTTTTGGATCATGAAGCCCTGGAGGCCAGTGCAGTTATCGGCCAGCTTCCTGATCCAATCGAGCACGAGGTCGACGTTGCCGATGGTGTAGTGCCCTCGCGCGAAGTTGTTCGCGGCGTCTTCCCTCCCGAAGATGAGCGACCTGCTCACGGTGGAACAGCTGACGGCAGGCGCATGCGCGTACTTCATCGACCACCACTGCGGGAACCAGGTCGACCATCACGCGACGGGGGACGTGTTTGCCGGCCAGCCCTGAGGAAGAACGTGTTGAAAACATCATCACCGCCTCAGGAGAGCACAGAATCGAATCGACAACTCGGATCGGCAATCGAAATGAATCGGATCGGCGGGCATCGGCAGCCGAGTCGGGAAAAGCCGAATCGGCAGACATCGGCAGGCTAGCAGGCCTCAAAGGGGAAATCGGATCCCGAATCGGAACCCGGAATCGAATCGAATCGGAATCGGAATCCAGCGAAATCGAATCGAATCGAACCTGCGGCATCGAAGTGAGCCCTGCCGCCTCCATTCGTCTGATCCGAGGGCATCTGGCCGTCGGGCTGGATGCCGTGCTCAAGACAGAGGAGCTGCACGGGGTGCCCCAAGGCCAGGGACTGGCCGCCCGTGCAGCCTCCACGCTGCCGATATACTCCCCAAGCGCGCACCACGCAGGCCCTTGACGGGAGGCGCGCACACTGGGCGCCGAAGTGGGGAGCTCGGCTCCTGCTCCAAGTCACTCTTGTCGCAACTCCGTCCAAGCACACATCGGCATGGTTCTGGTCTACGGCCCAAGGCCAGTCGATGCGGAGCGAGCAGGCTCGTCACCTCTCCGCCTGGGACGCGACAGACCTCATGACGGTCACAAGCCACAAGCCGCCACCTCAGCATATCAGCCGCCCACGCCGGCCAGCTCCTCCAAGCAGATCCTGCTGTGCATAACGAAGTTCGCCCGGCGAGGAGATGGATGACCCACGTCCCCGTCCGCCACGCCCCGCAGAGGGTGCACGTGGTCAAGCAACATGCCCTGCCACCCCTAGGCGAGCGCGGCGTCTCATCGTTAGTCGCTGCGCACGCCGCAAGCCACCGAAGCCGCAGCCGGACGCCGGCGCGATGCACGTGCTCCCTCACTGAGGGGATGATCAACAGCATGGACAGAAAAGCTGTGCGGGGCGCTCGAAGGCCAGTGACTGGCCGCCCGTGCAGTCTCCACCTGAAGCGCAGCCGTTGTAAGATGCCGATAATCCCAGGCGCGCACCACGTAGGCCCTTGATGGGGGGCACGCACACTGGGCGCTGAAGTGGCGAGCTTGGTTCCTGCTCCAAGTCGCTATCGCCGTAGCTCCTTCCAGGCACGCACCGACTTGGTTCACGGCTCAAGGCCGGTCGATGCGGATGGTTCACGCCTGAGGTGTGGCCGACCTCACGAGGGTCACAAGCCACAAGCCGCCACCTCAGCATATCAGCCGCCCACGCCGGCCAGCTCCTCCAAGCAGATCCTGCTGTGCATGCCGAAGTTCGCCGGGCGAGGAGATGGACAACCCACGTCCACGCCCGACACGCCCCCCAGAGGCTGCACATGGTCAAGCAAAATGCCCTACCACCTCTGGGCGAGCGCGGTGTCTGATCTTTAGTCGCTGCGCACGCCGGTAGCCACCGAAGCCGCATGCCGGCGCCCGCGCGCTACACCTGCACCCTCGTTGAGGGAGATCAGCAACTGCAGGCGTAATGTGACAGCCTCGATCGGAACCGTTAGTGCCAGGAGGCAGCGAGAAAGGGAGGGAGCGAGGGGAGAGTCAAGCTAGGTGCACTTGCGTCATGTCTGACGTGTTCACCCTCTCTCCCATACCTTACCATTGCGCAGAGCCCCTCTCTGTTGGCATAGTCGGATGTCGAAGAGGACAACAATCCCCAAAAGGTATACGATGCACAGCATGGCATACCACGACGCAGGAGAGCACGGCAGAGCGTAGCATGGCATAGCATGGTGTGGCATTGCGTAGTCCAGCATTGGTACCATAGCCTTGCAGCTAATGGCACGGCATCGCAGAATCAGCGGCACATAACATAGCATTGCATGGCGTGCCATGGCAAGGAAGAGTAAAGCATGGTATGGCACTTCGTAGCCCAGCATTGCATATCACAGCATTGAAGAGCGAGGCATGGGATCGCATGAGGCGGAGGAGCACACTGAGGGGTCAATCAATAAAAACTGTTTGGTAAGTAAGACTTGATCACATCACAATCATGCACCGATCTACGGCATGCCACATACATCAGTCATGATGCCACTCCACTCATGGGAGAACAATATAATATGGGGGCTGGTCCTCCCGCATCCAGATCTCCCGCCCAATGAGCCCGAGCACCGACACCTCTCCCGAGGCACTTCACGATCTTCGGTCAGGGTGCATCGGGCAGGAGCGTTCTCACTGCAGGGAGGAATCGAGCGGGAGCTTTGATACTTTAGGCTGGCTGGTTTGCGGCGCCAAAGCGTGAGCGCTCCTCCTGATAAAGAATCTCAGAAATATAAGCTGGGAGCGCTGGTTTTCTTTGCGGGCCAGTTTTCGGCGGCGATCAAGGGCGCCAGTCCTGAATAAGAATGAAGAAGTATCGAGCGGGAGCGCTGTAGTAGGGGGTCCCAAGTCGAAACGCCAAGGCGAGAGCGCCACTCCTGAGTGAAAGCCACAGAACTATCGAGCGGGAGCGGTGGTTTGGGAGAGCTGGCTCTCGGCGGCGAGCAGTTGAGCGCCCCCCTGAGTGAAGAATGAGAAGGCATCGAGCGGAGCGCCGATCAATAGCGTCGTGGTTGTAGGGGGGCCGGTTTGCGACGCCGAGGCGAGAAGTCCCGTCGTGAACAGAAAGCGAGGAAGTTGCGAGCGCGAGCGTCGTTTCTGGTGGAGGGCCAATTGCGGGTGGCGAGCCAGAGCACCAGCCCTGAGTAAGAAGTGAGGAAGTTTCGAGTGGGAGCGATGTTGCTGTTGGGGGGCCCGATTGGGCGCACCCCCGAAGCGCTCGAACACGAGCCTCGCTTTCCAAGGAACTACAGCCGGCAACGAGGCGAGAGAGCGCCAGGGCGCCTCGAGGAGATCCAACAACAGAAAAAGAGCTCAACTGATTCAACCAAAAATGTGCGCCGCGAGGCGACAGCAGCGTCGGACGGGACGGAAGGGCTGCGAGGTGCGACAACGGCAGCACAAGAGAAGAGCCCGCAGGATCCTCGGCTCGAGCCACGAGAGCAGCCCTGGCCTCCTCGGTCTGGGGGTTCGTGTCGTCACCTGCAGGGGGGCCACACCCAAAAGTCCCTAAACGAACATCGGCGATACTTCCGTGTGGCTTCTGCTCTTATAGCCCTCCCTCCGCCCATCAGACGGCCCGCACAAGTCCCCTCCCATCCTGTCGGAGGACGCCAACTATACACATACACCGATCCTGGCCAGGCCCATCCTGGGTCCAGGATCGGTGGCTTCGCTCTTCTGGCATGACCAGGGAGGCATGTACACCAATCCTGGGCCAAGGATGGGCCTGGCCAGGATCGGTGCATGCGCACAGCCCTCATCGCCCGATCCTCCTCCCGCCCACTGTCCTCCGTGTCATCGCCGCCCGATCCTTCTCTCCTTCGCTCCCCTCGTGCTACGAATAGCTCTCGTCGCCCGATCATCCTCCCCCTCTTTCTCCTCGTCCTCCTCACGTCCTACATATCCTCGTTCCGAGCTGGCCGCAGTGCAGCACCTGCCTGCGTCTGCAGCTGCAGACGAAATGCTTCCAGGGTGCGGCCAGCCCAGCCTCCTGGACCCAAGCATCGCCGGCCGAAGAGCCCGAGGCCTATCCAGCACGAGTGACGCCGACAGACCGCGCTGAGGATCGGACGTCGTCTGGGAGCTCAGCTGAGCTCGACTGTGCCTTGCAGTCTTCTTATCGACTTCATCCCCTCCTCCTCCTCCTCCTCCTCCTCCTCCTCCTCCTCCTCCTCCTCCTCCTCCTCCTCCCCTCCTCCTCCTCCTCCTCTCCCTATCCTCTCTCTCTCTTGTCAAAACCATTGTTAACTTCCTCCATCACGACACCACGACCACCACACCCCCACCACACCACCACCCACCATCCCATCACCGCCACACACACCACCACCACACCACACCACCACCACCATCATCATCATCATCATCATCTCATCATCATCATCATCATCATCATCATCATCATCATCATCCATCATTATAATCATCTCATCATCATCATCATCATCATCATCACATCATCATCATCATCATCATCATCATCATCATCATCATCATCATCATCATCATCATCATCATCATCATCATCGTTACCATCATCACCACCACCATCAATCGTCATCATCACCGCCACCATCATCATCATCATCATCATCATCAGCATCATCATCGTCATCATCATCATCCTCATCATCATCATCATCATCGTCATCATCAGCATCATCAGCAGCAGCATAATAATCATCATCAGCAGCATCACCATCATCATCATCATCATCATCATCATCATCATCATCATCATGATCATCATGATCATCATCATCAACATCATCATCAACATCATCATCATCAGCATCATCATCTGTATCACCACCACCACCATCATCATCATTACCAGCATCGTCCTCATCTATACCATCATCATCATCATCATCATCATCATCATCGTCGTCATCGTCATCATCATCATCATCATCATCATCATCATCATCATCATCATCATCATCATCTTCACCATCATCATCAGCATCATCATAAGCACCATCATCCCGATCAGCATCCTCATCATCATCAGCATCATAATCATCAACACTAAGAGCAGCATCGTCAGCATCACCGTCATCACCAGCATCATTACCATCATCAGCAGCATCATCATCATAAGCATCATCCTCATCATGAGCATCATAATCATCATCATGAGCATCGACATCATCATCATCATCATCAGCAGCAGCAGCATCGTCACCTGCACCATTACCATCACCATCTTCATCAGCATGGTCAGCATCATCATCTGCGTCATAATCACCATCGTCAGCATCATCATCGTCATCGTCGCCATCATCGTCATCATCACCAGCATCATCAGCATCACTGCCATCATGATCAGCATCCTCCTCAGCATCATCATCTTCGAAGTCGTCGCCGCCGTCGCCGTCATCATGATCATCATCATTATCATCATCATCATCATCATCATCATCAGCATCGTCATCATCCTCACCATCATCATCATCGTCCTCATCATCAGAATGATGATCATCATCACCATCAGCATCATCTTCATCATAATCGTCGTCGTCATCATCATCACCATCACCATCACCATCACCACCACCTCCACCACCACAACCACCACCATCACCATCATCACCATCAGCATCAGAATCATCATCATCACCATCCTCATCACCATCACCTCACCACCACCACCACCATCAGCAGCATAATCATCATCATCATCGTAAGCATCATCAGCATGCGGCTCATGATCCTGAACATCATCAGCATCAGCATCATCATCATCATCATCATCATCATCATCATCATCATCATCATCATCATTATCATCATCATAATCATCATAACGATCATCATCCAGGTCATCATCCTCATCATCATCAGCAGCATCATCACCGTCAACATCATCATCATCATCCGCCTCCTGCTCATCGCATTCCTCCTTACCACCTTATTCAGTCTGGTTCACCCGGCTACCCCTCCTTCAGTGGGGCCCCCCTGAGTTCTTCCGCCCCGCTCCTGCAAGTGGATCAGCCCTCGAGTTGACAGGCGCCCTGTGCTCGGGCTGATGCATCGCCCCTCACCCGCCCCCGTCCGTCCTCCCGTCTTTCTGAGATATGGCATCTTACCAAAATCTCAACATCACGAAGAAATTCGCGACCAGAGCACTGGACCCTATGATTCTCAGCTATTCTTGTTTGGCGCGGCCACACGATCATCCACAATCGCCCATTCGCCGGCAAGGTCAGCACGGATGTCGAGTGACTGGATCGATATAAATTCACCCCAAGACGAACTGGCGACGTCAGGCTGGAGAGAAACAGGGGAGTGAGGAAGTAAAAGGAGAGGCCGTGCAGAAGTACGGTAAGCTCCGACCCCTGGAGCAGAGCTGCATACCAAAAGATCACACAACACGCATTGCCGCACAACTGCGATGCGCGTAACGCGCACAAATCCCACTGGCAAGTCCGCCGGTATTCGCACAAATGATTGCCGCACCCACGGAGCGGCACTTCTCAAGCCGATCGATCCGTGAGGGCCCTGGGAGCCCGAAACGAACAGAGGGGAGGAGGAGGAGAGGAGGAGGAGGAGGAGGAGGAGGAGGAGGATGAGGGGAGGAGGAGGAGGAGGAGGAGGAGGTGGAGGAGGAAGATGAGGGTGCGAAAAAAGTGCAGCGCCTGGATCCCAGGGCCCTCTGCCCCTGGCCACGAAGGCCAGGGCGAAGAAGCCCTCGGGAGACCCTGCCAACCAAGGATCCCTGCCAGACATCCGACGATTCGAACTTTTCAGTCCGCACCTGTTCGGGGACGCACCGACCCGAGTGAATACAAGCCCGGGTCAGTGAGGCTCTGCAGGATCCTGCAGAGTCCCGCAGGATCCTACAAGATCATGCGCGCTAGCCCAGGTCAATGCACCCATGGCTCTGCATCCTGCAAGATCCAGCGCTCTGGCTGACCCCCGTTTGCACTGACCGTCCGTGGAGGAGCAGGAGAAAAAGGAGGAGAAAGAACGAGGATAGGAAGGAGGAGGTGCAGGGAAGAGGAAACAACAAAAACAAAAAAACAAAAAACACAGGAGGAGCACATGAAGCAGGAGCAGGAGGAGGAGAAGGAGCATGAGGAGGAGGACGACGACGACCAGGAGGACGACGAGTAGAAGGAGGTGAACGAGGCGGCCGCACCCGCCCGCATCGCCTATCAGCGAAGTCTCCCCGACATACTGGAAGAAGCCCTCCAAAAACCTGCTGGCCCGCATGACGGGCACAGCGGCGGGCACGGGCGCGACGGGCGGTGCGGCGGTCATCGTGATGCCACCATCGTCCTCCCATCATCTCCTTCTCGCCCCCGCCCTCACGAACCCTTCTCGAATCCTCCTCCTCCTCCTCCTCCCCTCCTCCCCCGTCTCCCGCTCCCGTTTCGGCCCAAGCGATTGCACATGGACCAGAAAACAGACGACACCACCCCACCTACGGCGGGGGCTTAGCGCGTACCAGGAAACCTGGCGTGGGCTTTTGCGTGGTATACGCAACGGCGCCCCATGGGCCGCAGCGCAGCATGGAGGTCCGTAGGTGGGGTGGGGTGGTGTCGTTTACTTCTCGGTCGACGCATACCCATCGGCTCGGCGAGGGGCCGGAGGGGTTCTCTCGGTCTCGGACGGCGCCGCCCTCGTGGCTGCTGCTGCCCGTGCCGACCCGTGCTTGCCGAAGCACCGAGAGACGAGCGGTCGCCGCTGTGGCGCGCGCTCGGCTGTCGGCGGCAGCCTTCGCCGTGCGGGCGCAGCCTGGTGCCGATGGCGCCGCGCTGGCTGGCCCGCCCGCCTCCCACGGCGGCGGCAGAGGTTGAGCGCGACGTCCCCGACGGCGCCGTCGCCTCGGGCAGCGGCGCGCCCAGCGGCGCGCCAGCGGCGCGCGCTGGGCGGCCTGATGCAACCGAAGGGTATGGTGGAGTGCGGGCCAGGGTCGAGACGGGTCGTGACGAGGGGTCCGCGTCCGTCGTGAGCTTCGGCGACTCGTGGGCCGATGGCGTGCCGCGGCCCGCGCCGCTGGCGGCCGCCGCCGGTGGCGCGGACGCTTGCGGACCCTGCGCTTCCGCTACAGTCAAAACTGAGAATGAGGATGCGCGAGAAGGGTGCAAGCCCCTTGGACGCCCATGTCGAAGCAATTCGAGCGGGGCTGGCAATCGAAAGGAGCTGAGGATGGGCCGAGGAGGCAGGGATGCAAGGGCACCCTTGGGAAGGTTGCCCGTCCTCACTGTCGGTTTCGACTGTACTGCTGGGTCCGTGGTACTCACGGACACGGCGGTTGGGCCCTCGCAGCCTTCGGTGCAGGATCTCGGCTCGCCGTCGCGCAAGCAGCTCGTCGCGGGGACGCTCGCGCATCTCGCGGCGGTCGGCCCGCCCGACAATGACCTGAGCACCTGGCGGACGAGCACCTGCATGCGCAACTCGCCATGTTCATGAACTGATGGGAAAACTTTCCACCACCACTACCATGGATAGGACGGGGAAGAAGGGAGGATGGGGAGGTCCTCCTCCTCCCCCTCCTCACCCGCCCGACTATGACCAGTGGCTCACGGCGCTCTTCGGATGCATCCAGTTCGAGAACGATGCCAACAGGGAGCAGAACGGCGAGTTGGATGACGACGGCCGCCTCGTGCCAGAGGCGAACCCGATGGCCAAGCAGTACTACCAGGACATCCTCGCTATCCTCGAACTTGACAGCGCCGAGCAGTTCAGCTACATGTGGGACGGCAGCATCACGCAACTTTATCATGACGCAGAAGTCTCAATGGTTTCCCTCAAGATAAACGTGGCAGAGCTCCGAGCCAAGGCATCAGCAGTATCGATTCCTCCGCCAGGGCTCGAGCCTCAGCAACCAGCGGAAGATGTACGAGATGGCGATGAGCTGGGCTTCTACAAATGTGAGCTCCGCAAGGACACAGGACAAGTCTGTGTCCGAGTTTTCTCGACATGGGCAGCACTCTGCACACATCAGACCGCGACAAAAGGTGGAGAACACGGGATGCGATCGGCAGCGGCAGCAGTGACCTCACGAATCAGTGTCCCCTCTGTCGTACGACGTTCCTCGATCGCGCCCAAGCTGAAGACCATCTGTTGCGGTCTCTTAAGCATCAGCGCTGCATTGCCGACAACACGAGACTCAGCTACCCACTACCTACTTTGGAGAATCCAGTTTGCCAACTCTGTCCTGATCTGCCGCCGTTTCCACACCTCTCAAGCTTCCAGGACCACATTTGCGAGATACACCTGCCATCCGAGCAGCACGAGATTTCTTTAGCCATCGGCCTCTACACAGATGACTTGGTGCGTGCCCAGCGAGAAGGAGATCAACGACGTGGCCAGCAGCATGGCGGACACCGAGCGCACGGCCAAGCACCAGAAGACGGCGCACCCCAAAGGCGGCAAGGGCAACAAGAAGAAAGGGCCAGAGGGCGAGGGCGCCGCGGAGGGCGAGGACGCGGCCATGGGAGACACGCAGGAGAAGGGCGACGCAGGACCAGCCGCGGCAGCATCAGCAGGACAACGCCTTCAGCGCCACCAGAGAGGTGGAGAGGCCTACCAGACGAAGTGCGACCCCAAGCTCCAGAAGCTCCTCACGGTCCTCATCAAACAGGTTTTAGCCAACACGCAGCAGCTGGCGTGGGTGGTAGCAGCAGTCTACAGTACGTACCTCATGCCCACGCAGAGCAAGGTGATCAAATCCCTGAGGGCTTGCAGGAAGATCTACGCGGACAGATGCAGGGAGGCGGGCAAAGGTCATTCTTTCGGTCCGCCCGAGGGACACATGTACATCACACTTATTTCGACCCTCTGCACCGAGGACGTGGGGGCCAAGACCAGGACCATCTTGACGGAGCACGGGAAGTTCGTGGACACGATCGGCGCAGCGACGGTCCTCAACAATGTCAAGCATCGGAAGCTCAGCAAGTGTTTCGACGGCAACCAAGCCAAGCTCACCATATTCATCGAGCAGGGTGCATGGACAGAAGCAGAAGCAGAGGAGGACCCGTCAGAGCTCCAGCTGAAGCAGGCCAACATCAAAGACAGTATCCACCGCGCCCTGCTACAGGTTGGAGCCACCGCGAAGACGGGCAGGCCTCCAGCGGGAGTCATGGAAGATGAACTGGCGGCATGGCTCGCTGGGATGTGAATTATAACGGGAGTGGCCGATCGACTACGCCTCGTTCGGCAAGTGGCGGGTGCAGCGTGGCGCCGTGGCCACAGTGAAGGTGCCGCTGAGCGGCGACGGCGGGGGCCCATCCATACTGCTCATGCACTGCTCCGCCCCCCCAGGCCGCTCTGTCTATCTACTACCTCGTCCTCCTCCTCCTCCTCCTCATCCTCCTCCTTCTCCTCCTCCTCATCATCATCCTTCCCTTACTCCTCCTCCTCCTCCTCCTCCTCCTCCTCCTCCCCTCCTCCTCCTCCTCCTCCTCCTTCCTCCTCCTCCTCCTCCTCCTCCTCCTCCTCCTCCTCCTCCTCCCTCCTCCTCCTCCCTCCTCCTCCTCCTCCTCCTCCTCCTCCTCCTCCTCCTCCTCCCTCTCCTGCCTATGGTAGTGGTGATGGGCAATCGGCCCATCCTGAACGAGAGGAAGAACGAGAGGAACGAGCTTCGGGAGGCTCGCCTGCGTGGGCCCCACAGTCGCCTTGTCGCGGACCTGCTGCTTGCATGCTCCGAGCGTGCCGTGGGTGGTCTTGGGTGGGCCCCTCCCGTCGACCGGCACCGCGCGTGAGCCTCCCACGGAAGCTCGGCTGGTGTTAAAACCGTTGGGCTGCGTACCTGTCCTGCTGCTGTGTGTTACGGCCGACGACGTTTTCCTGCATGCCATCTCCTCCGTCTCCACCTGAATCTCCCCCTCCATCTCCTCCTCCTCCTCCTCCTCCTCCTCCTCCTCCTCCTCCTCCTCCTCCTAAGAGGCAAGATGATTTAGAGCCTGAAGGGCTGTTGCGTCGAAGATCGAAGATGTTACAAGCTGTCATCCTTATTGGCCCTGCGCAGGCCTCTGGGTGCGGTGGCTCTATTGTCGGTCGCGCCCAATGAACTTTGATGTCCCCTCCCCTCCAGCGTCGCAATTTCTTCGTAGCGTGGGCTCCCGGGGCTCTTGGCCCCTTCCTTGGGACCAGTTTTCAGCACTCGTGGCGGACCGACGTACACAAATGAGGGCACAATGTTTGCTATGTGTCCGTATGTCTGGGACTATGTAGAGGTAGCCCGCGGAGGTGTCGACAACCAAACGTTTGCCTCCTGCCGACATGGACTCCTGCCGGTGAGAGGGGGGTGGGGAGGGTGGCTCAAACCGCGTGAGATGATGCTGAGATGGAGACTGGAACTAATGCCTGTGCACAAGTACGGACGGAAATCACGTCCCAGCTCACAAATGACGGCCGTAGCTCGCTGTGGAGACGATCATCAGCTCAAGCTGGAAATAAAATGCAATCAAATACCCAGAATAAATGAATCCACATTCAAGCTCTCGACGTAGCACAACAGCGTTCACCAAAACAAACCTTATACAGCAAACGAGAAGAAGCCCCCAAAAGAAGAAATATGCAGGAAAATGAAGCAGGAAACTAAGCAGTAAACTCAGGCAGTGATTTCAGCAGGAAAACTGAGCAGGAAATTAAACAGAACTATGAAACAGGAAACTGAGCAGTAACATCCAACCAGAAATTAAGCAGGAAAGTTCAGCAGGAAATCGAGCAGGGAACTTGAGCAAGAAACTGAGCAGCAAACTCGAGCAGGAAGTTGAGCATGGAGACTGAGCAGGAAACTTAAGCAGGAAATGAAAGCAGGAAAAGTCAGCAGTACAATTAGATTAAGCAGGGAAATCAAGCCTGTGCTACGTCGAACAGCCAGGCGTCAATTTCAGCGCAGAAATTGAGGCGCCACGCGACGGCGCCGATTCAGGCTCCCGTTTAAGCCTAAATCGGCGGCATACGAGCTTTCCTCTGGGAGCTCCCCAGACGCACCCGCAATGTTTGGTACACGCAGGATTTACCCAAATTAGAAATAGATTGGCGGCGATGATTAACGACGTCGCTAAAAACATGGATCGCCGCCGACATTAGCGGAGCCTGCTGAATTCATACGACGAACTGATGGGAACAAATTAGCAGGATAAATTAACAGGAAAATTAAGGCAGGAAAAAATGAAGCGGAAAAATTAGCAGAAAAAACAAGCAGGAAATTAAGCAGCAGCAAGAATTGAACATAACATTAAACAATAAAGCTCAGCAACAAATTTAGCAGTAAGAACGAGCAGGAAAATTAAGCGGGAAAATTCAGCAAGAAATTAAGCAGGGTCATTAAGGAGGTAATCAACGGGCGATGCGGCAGCAAAACTAAACCGGATAATTTGAAGCAGCGACATAACTCTCAAATTGATCCTAGCAACTTGCTTATGCATTAATTGCCGAATTCATGTCGGAAAATAATAATCCCGAACCGCGCCTAAAAACCTACACTATAGTGCGCGTGCCTTTCAAAATCAAGCAAACTCTCATGCAAGCATATGGAAATAGCACGAACAAAAAGCCACAACTTGCCAGCAAACTGAATAATTGAATGCTATGAACTAAACTAGACATGCCATATCACGCGACGACACCACAACAGGAAACTTGGAGGTTAGCGAGCAAACTGCTCTTGCCATGGGCAAGAAACCGCATCCTTTTCTACAGGACTGGCATGTTGTGCACGAAGAACGGCTACGCGTTGGCGGCCTGGCGCCCCATAGCACGCGATGCAAGCAAAAACAAAAAGACATGCATCCGACCAAGAAAAGGAAGAACAACATACATGAAAATGAAACACCAACAATAACAACAGAAAGCTTGATAAGTTTGGATTGAGACTTCATGGCGTTGGACCGCCAGGACAGCCCAGGTCGTTCCGTGACGTTCCAGGGCCCCGAAAGCTGCCCCTGGAAGCCCTGGATCTGAAAACAAACGGAACTGCCCAGAGGTCCCTGCAGTTCAGCGGAGGTCCCTGGGAGGCGCTCCAAAGGCCGCCCGAGGCCCAGCGAGGCCCACAAGCGCCGAGAACTGTATCACCGAGCCTTGGGCGCGAACTAACGGTGGGCTATAAATGAGGGAGGGGGGAGGGGGGGGGTGGGGGGGGGGGGGGGGTGGGGTGGGGGCAAAAGTGCCCTTCTCAAGCCCCAAGAGGCCCCCCTCTGGGCCCGAAAGGGCCCTTTCGGGGCCCTCGAAGGCCCCCTTTTCGGCAGCCCTCTGCCCCCCACGTACTCCCCAGGAGCCTCAGGCTAGGCGAGGCGAGGAGACTAGGCGAGGATGCCGCCCCAGCTCCCTCCTCCCTCCTCCTCCCCTGCTCCCCCCCCTCCTCCCCCCCTCTCCTCCAACCTCCTTACTCCTCCTCCTCCTCCTCCTCCTCCTCCAACTCCTCTCCTCCTCCTCCTCCTCCTCCTCCTCCTCCTCCTCCTCCTCCCCCTCCTCCTCCTCCCCATCTGTCGCCCCCCAGGAGCCTCGGGCCACGGCGGCCCCGACCCACGCCTCCCCCCCGAGCGCACGAGGTCGCTGGGCCGCACACGGACACCAACCCTGGCCCGGCCACTCCGGGGCCCAGGGCCGGTGCGTCCCCTCGGCTCGGCCAGGAAGGCTGTTTACAGTAGGGGCCGGACCACGAGAAACCTTCCACAAGGAACCCAACCCTTAGACCCCAGAAGGTCCACTGATTTCTGTTTGGCGCGGGAACGTCAAGCTTTCCATGGCAAAACCATCGAAACCCAAGAAACCCAGGGCACCCTGGAGGCAAGTAGGGTGTTTATTGGCATGGGTCCCCACTGTGCGTCGGCGGCTAGGCTAGGCAGGGATCGTCTGCGCTGGCGGACGAGGCTAACTAAGCGGGGCACCGTTGCAGCGAAGTGGCCACCACGCAAGAGGAGGGGAGGACGGAAGAGCGGGCGGCCGCGGGGAGGGAGAACAAGGGCGAGGGCCGCTCAGGGGGACGGGCCACGCCCAAAGCGGCAGGCGGCTGGCGCGGCCGGCCCCGCCGGTGGGGGCTGAGGCGGCTGCTGCGCCGGGGCTCCGGCGGCGGCGGGGCCCCGTGCGGGCACTGGAAAGGAGCAGCATGCACACCAGGGAACTGGCTCGGGTGCGGAGCTTCGAGCTTGAGTCGGCGATGCGGCGCGGACAGCTCGGCGAGCGTCCCCCGAGGGCGAGCCCGCCCGCTCCTGGGCGGGGGGGGCCGTCGAGCCCCCGTCCGCGAGGAGCGGGCGGCTGGGGGTCGCTGCGTCCCGCCCCCCGACCTTGCCGCCTCACGCTGCAACGCTGCCCCCCCTTCACGCTGCCCCCCTAAAGTTGCCCCCCCTCCTCCTCCAACCTCCTCCAACCTCCTCCTCCTCCAACCTCCTCCTCCTCCTCCAACCTCCTCCTCCTCCTCCTCCTCCTCCTCCTCCTCCTCCTCCTCTCCTCCTCCTCCTCCTCCTCCTCCTCCTCCTCCTCCTCCTCCTCCCTCCTCCTCCTCCTCCTCCTTCCTCCTCCTCCTCCTCCTCCTCCTCCTCCTCCTCCTCCTCCTCCCCTTCACGCTGCCCCCCCGAACGTTGCCCCCCCTCAACGCTGCCCCCCTTCACGCTGCCCCCCGAACGTTGCCCCCCCCGGAGCTCCGCTCTCCGGCGGCCTCTCGTGGCGATGCGCGCTCTCGGCAGGAGGGCGGGGTTCTGCTGGGAGGGCGAACCAACAACACACACCCATACCCATAGGGGGATCGGAGAGGGCTATGGGTGCGTGTTGTCGGAGGGGGGTCCCCGCTCGAACGGGAGCGTTCCCCAGGGTCCGACAACCCGCGCCCATACGCATAACCAGTCCTCCTCCCAACGACCTCCCTATGGGTACGGGTGTGTGTTGTTCGTTCGTCATGGGAGGCGTCCCGAGGCTGGGAAACCTCCGAGGGGCAACGAGAACGTCCGAGAAAGCCTCGGGCCTCGAACCCATCCTCAGGTCGGGCATGTCCTCCTACAGGCGGATCTTGGAAGAAGAGTGGGACAGCAGCGAAAAAAAAATGATCAAAAATAGCCACAAGAGCACGAAAAATCGTCACCAGACCCTTTTTGAACAATTCTTGGATATTCCTCCTGTAGAGGGACATGCCCGATGTCAACCTCTCCCCCCCGACGTTGCCCCTGAGTACCCCGACCCCGGGCCCCGGTCCCAGCGTCGGCCCAGCCAGGATCGCCAAGACTCTTCCCCCCCGACGTTGCCCCTGAGTACCCCGACCCCGGGCCCCGGTCCCAGCGTCGGCCCAGCCAGGATCGCCAAGACAATGAGTAAGAAATAGGCGACGATCTCGACCACTGTTCTGATGCCGGCGCGTTTCGGACTCTGTGGTCATCCGGGCCCTCCCTCTGCGTCGTGAAAAAATAACGACGGAAGGTTGTTTGCAGTTTTCGCCTCTGGGGGCCCTCGCCGTGGCCGCTACCGGGGAATGGGTCAGAAGACGTCCGGGGAAAAGCCGCTCCTCGGGAATGGGGTCAACGTGAAAAAATACATCGGGAGTCTGGGGAGGAGGACACTACAGTAAGGAACTTTTGCGTAGCGTGTCGCGGCGGCGGCCCCAGTGACACGCTGAATATGCCGTGCGAGCTGATAGTGTGTCGCCCTGCCCCGCGTGACAGAAGGCTGGGAAACGCTCAGGCCGCTGATGCTCGGGCGCAGCAAGACGTGGTTTCATGACCTACTCCTAGCGTAGGTCAAAAGAGCGGGTGCAGTACCCACGCGCGCGTGCCGAGCAGCGCGCGAGCAGGGCACAAAGAAGTCAGCACTGCGAGGGTAAAGAGGCATGGCGTTCGGCGTTCAGCACTGGGAGACAAAAGCTGCGCCACAGAGTTCGCACATACTCCAGGCTGGGCAGCCTAGATGGGGCCAGAGGAGGAGGAGGAGAAGGAGGAGGAGGAGGAGGAGGAGGAGGAGGGAGGAGGAGGAGGAGGAGGAGGAGGAGGAGGAGAGGAGACGGTCT
>CAUYUJ010000102.1:55000-95000 GCA_963575745.1 Prorocentrum cordatum | reverse complement strand
GGCATGTTTTCGAAGAGGGGCCGCGGCAAGATTCGCCATGCGCCCGCGGGTGGTCCGACGCACGCTGCCCTGTAAGCCCCTCAGCGGTGCCACCTGGGAGGCGGGCGGCAGCAAGGACCCTGATTGCGGGGCGCCGTCCACCAGGGTCTTCCACGCGGCTGCGCGGCGACCTCGGCCCTGCCGAAGAAGCGCCCCGTGCGCCGCCATGGGCACATGGGAAGGCCCGCGGCAGCGGCCTTCGACTGACAGCGGCGCAGTACGCGCCGTCGCACGCAGAGCCTTCCCACGCCCAGAAAGACCGTGGCGCCATTCACGCAGCCGATCTCGGCGAAATGATCCCTGGCCGGGTGGACCGAGCCAGCGCGGCTGGTCGTAACGAGCGCTGGCTCGGTCGAGGGGCGCCCAAGAGGGCCGAAGAGGGCCCCAAGACGGCCCCAAAAGTTGGCCAAGAGCGGGAACACGAGCAGAGATATGAGCCTTTCGCCCCAGAGGCCCACAGGTCCTCCTCGTCGGTCGTCCTCCTCTTCCTCCTCCTCCTCCTCCTCCTCCTCCTCCTCCTCCTCCTCCTCCTCCTCCTCTCCTCCTCCTCTCCTCCGCCTCCTCCTCCTCCTCCTCCTCTTCCTCCTCCTTTCTCCTCCTTCATAACTCTCTCTTCTCTCTCTCCTCCTCCTCCTCCTCCTCCTCCTCCTCCTCTCCTCCTCCTCCTGCCTCCTCCTTCCTCCTCCTCCTCCTCCTCCTCCCCCTCCTCCCTCCTCCTCCTCCTCCTCCGCCTCTCCTCACTCCTCCTCCTCCTCCTCCTCCTCCTCCTCCCCCCAGGAGGCCCTCTGTCTCGGACTCCGCGGAGTCGCGCGAGCCGGTCGTAACGAGCGCTGGGCCACAGCGGAGCGGAGTGCGCTCCGCGGAGCCCGACGAGCGAGAAGATGAGCAGCCAGCGCGGCCACACGCCAGGCCACTCGGAATGGGCCTCCTCCTCCTCCTCCTCCTCATCCTCCTCCTCCTCCTCCTTCTTCGCCAGCCCAACGGGCTGGAGGCGTGCTAAGATCTCCTGCTACTGGTAAACAATACTTCTAGTTCGCGCGCGCGGGGCGGCTCCTGGGGGCCCCTGGACGAAAAGTACCCCAGGCGGTCCGACTCAGAGATGGTTTTGCCTTCTGGGCGCGGCTTTCAGGCGCCCCAGAGCGCTCCTAGAGGGCCTCAAGAGTCCCCAAGACGGTCCAAGATAGCCTCCAGACAGCCGCAGACGCCCCCAAGACGCCCAAAGAGGCCTCGAAGAAGCATCTCAAGAGGGCCCCAGGAGGCAAAAACCATCGAGTTCCCTTTGGTTGTTGAAGATTTTGGCGTTCTCATCTGTTCAGCTTTCTGACGCTCAAAGACGGCCCAAAAGGCCCCAGATATCGCCCGAAGACGGCCCAAGAGGCCTCCAAGAGAGCCCCAAGAGGGCCCAAGAGGGTCCCAAGACGGTCCAAGAGGCCTCCAGCACGGCCCAAGACATCCCCTGGACGGCCCCAAGAGGGGGCCAGACGGAGAACCCGAACGGACAGTTCGATCCCTCGGCCCCAAGAGGCGCCCAGGAGGTCCCAGGAAGCCCCCAAGAGCCCCCTAAGAGGCTCCAAGAGGCCGCAAAGAGCCCCCAAGAGAACCCCACAAGTGGCCCCCTGGAGGCCCCAAAGAGGCCCCCAAACGCCAGCGATGGCACAATCGGTCCGAGACACCCAAGATGGCTTCCAGGCGGCCCACGACGCGTTCAAGACACCCCAAGAGGCCACCAAGAGGCCTCCCAAAAGAGCACCGCCTCCTCTTCTTCTTCCTCCTCCTCCTCCTCCTCCTCCTCCCCCCTCCTCCTCCTCCACCTCATCCTCCTCCTCCTCCTCCTCCTCCTCCTCCTCCTCCGCCTCACCTCCTCCTCCTCCTCCTCCTTCCTCCTCCTCCCCTCCTCCTCCCCTCCTCCTCCTCCTCCTCGTCGTCGTCGTCGTCGTCGTACCGTCTTCCTCGCCAAAATCATCATCCCCACTGGGGTAGAGGGGGGGGATGCCAGAAGGCTGAGAAGGGGGGAGGGAAGATGGGAAGAGGAGGCCTCATCCTACTCCTCATTCCCACCCCCACCTCTCCTCTCCCCCCGCCCTCTCGAGCAATCCCAGGCTCTGTGGAACAAGCCCTGGAAGCCACAGGCCCCGTGCCCGACGGCGGCGGCGGCGGCAACGACGACGACGACGACGACAAAGACGACAAAGACGAGAAAGAGGACAACGACGACAACGACGACAAAGACGACGACAAAGACGACGACAAAGACGACGACAAAGACGACAAAGACGACGAAGACGACAAAGACGACAAAGACGACAAAGACGCCGCCGACGACGACGACGACGACGACGACGGCGGCGGCGACAACGACTGCGGCGGCCACGGCGACGGCGGCAGCGACAAACCGACGCGGCGACCGCGAGCCGGCCGGCGACGACGGCCAGCCGGCGACGACGGCCAGCCGGCAGGCGAGGCGACGACGCCCCTGGGTGCGAGCGCGACCCGCCCCGCCCGCAGGCCGACGCGAACGATCCGCGACCTGCACGCTCGGCCGCTGGGGGGCGGCCGGCCGCCGGGCCTCTTCCGCGCCGGCGCCGCGGTCGCTCCTGCGGGGCCTCGCGGGAGGAGAGAGAGGGCCCTCGGCCACATGTGCCCATCTCTCCCTCCTCCTACGTATTCCTCCTCCTCCTCCTCCTCCTCCTCCTCCTCCTCCTCCTCCTCCTCCTCCTCCTCCTCCTCCTCCTCCCTCCTCCTCCTCCTCCTCCTCCTCCTCTCCTCCTCCTCCTCCTCCTCCGCCTCCTCCTCCTCCTCCTCCCTCCCCTTCCTTCCTCTTTCCTCTCCTCCTCCTCCTCCTCCTCCTCCTCCTCATCATCATCATCATCATCATCATCATCATCATCATCATCATCATCATCATCATCATCATCATCATCCATCATCATCAATCATCCATCAGCATCATCATCTCACCATCATCACCATCACCATCACATCATCATCACCATCACCATCATCCATCATCATCATCATCATCATCTCATCATAATCATCATCATCATCATCATCATCCATATCATCCTCATCCCCCCCTCCTTCTCATCCTTCTCATCCTCATTATTCCCCTCCTCCTCATTCCTTCTCATCCCTCCTCCTCCTCCTCCTCCTCCTCCTCCTCCTCCTCCTCTCCTATGCAGCCCCTCCTCCTCCTCCTCCTCCTCCTCATCATCATCATCATCATCATCCTATGCCCCCTCCTCCTCATCCTTCTCACCCTCATTATTCCCCCCCTTCTCATCCTTCTCCTCCTCCTCCTCCTAAGAATCATCATCATCACCACCACCACCACCACCACCATCATCATCATCACCGTCACCATCGTCATCAGCATCAGCAGCAGCAGTTTGACTGGTCCCTTCTCATGTTCCCTCCTCATGTTATCATCATTCGTCTCATTATCAACAACAGCAACCACAACAACAACAGCAGCCGCAGCAATAACAACCACAACAATAACAACAACAATAACAACAACAACAACAACAACAACAACAACAACAACAACAACAACAACAATAACAACCACAACAACAACAGCAACGACGACAACATCAACAATGGCAGCAGCAGCAGCAGTAACCATCACAACAGCAGTAACATCAACTACTACCACTACGACGACGACGACTACTACTACTACTACTACTACTACTACTACTACTACGACTACTACTACTACTACTACTACTACTACTACTACTACTACTACTACTACTACTACTAATAATACTACTACGACTACGACTACGACTACTACTACTACTACTACTACTACTACTACTACTACTACTACTACTACTACTACTACTACTACTAATACTACTACTACTACTACTACTACTACTACCACGACTACGACTACGACTACTACTACTACTACTACTACTACTACTACTACTACTACTACTACTACTACGACCACTACGACTACTACTACTACTACTACTACTACCACGACCACGACTACGACTACTACTAATAATAATAATACTACAGCATCACCAACAGCAGCAACAACAACAAACACAACAACACCAACACCAACAACCACAATCGCAACAGCAACAACAACAAAACGTCATCGGCAACAGCAACAACGAAAACAAGAGCAGAAACAATAACAACAATAACAAACAACCAAACTAACAAACAAAAACAAAAACAACAACAGCAACAACAGCCACAACAACAAGAACAGCAGCAACAACAACGACAACCAGTTTCAGACTGACCGCCCTCATCTGCTCTCATGCCATTCAACACGTATATCCTGAACCCTCGGTACCCGCCCTTTCCGTCTTCGATCGTACCCCCCTTGGTGGTATGTCTTCCCGAGCTGCCGCGTGTAGTTGGCGCAGCCCCTAAAACAGGGGAAGCGAGAACGGATGGAAGGGGAGGGAGAAGGATGGAGCACGAGAAAGATTAGCAGGAGGAGGCCTGGGACCAGAAAACACGTGGCAGAACCAGACGGGCAGACAGGTCGGGTAGACCCTGATGGGCGGGTCGGGATGGCGGGCCCAGGCGGCCAAGTCGAGCAGGCGGGTTGCCGAAGCGTGAGCATGATTCGCGAGGAAGTCTCGAGGGACAGCGCGATTCCCAAGTGGGTGGTGAGAAAGGCCAGAGCGACAGCGTGAACTCAGAAGCGCGATTCCTGTAGAACTTATGAGGACATCCCGCGAGAGGGCGCGCTTCTCAAATAACTTGTGGAGACGTATCAGGCGGGAGCCGTTGCTGTTTCACTCGGAGGCCACGAGCCCAATTTCGTGACACCTCGCTTCCTCTTATAAAAAAGGGTGCGAGCACCGGGAGGAGCACATTATGTGAACCAACAATGGTTCGTGGGCGGGGGGGGCAGCAACCACCATTCGACTGAAATGAGAATTCAAGTACAACAACAGCAGCAGTAGCAACAACAACGACACCAACACCAACGACAACCACAACCACGACCACAACCACAACAACAACGACGATAACAACAACAAAAGCAGCAGCAGCAGTAACAACATCAACAACAACAATCATTTTAAGACTGTTCGCTCCTGTCAATCAACACGTATATCCCAAACGCTCGGTACCCGCCCTCGTCGTCTTCGATCGGGCCCCCTTGGGGGTATATCTTCCTTACCTGCCACGTGCATTTAGTGCAACCACTAAAACAAGGGAAGAGAGGACGGGTAGAAGGGGGAGGGAGAAGAATGGAGCACGAGAGAAACTAGCACGAGGGGGGCAAGGAGCAGAAAACGAGTGGTAGAACCAGACGGGCAGATCGGGTGGACAGACCCATAACGGGCACGTCGGGAAGGCGGCCCAGGCGACCAAGTCGAGCAGGCGGGTTGCTGAAGTGTGGGTCCTTCATGAATCGCGAGAAAATCTCGAGCGATATCGCGATTCCCCAGTAACTCGTGAGAAAAGCCAAAGCGAGAGCGTGATTCCTGAGCGCCGAGGGCGCATCGTCTGAATAAGCTGAAAAACAATCCCACGCGAAAGCGCGATGTGTACATGAATTGTGAGAAAGTCCCGCGCGAGAGCGCGATTCGGGAATTAATTGTAAGGGAAAATCGAGCGGGAGCCGTTGTTGTTGTTGTAAACGAGGGGCAAGGGGTCCAGATGGAGCCCCGTGACTTTCTCTGATAAAAACCAAGGTGCGAGCCCCGGGGGAAGCATCTGAATTGAAAAACACAATGGTCACCAGAGGGGGCATCAACAATAATTATTCTTCAGTAATGAGGGTTCAACAACAACAATGAGTTTAAGACTGATTACTCTTATCACGTCTGTCCCAAACCCTCGATACCCGCCCTCTTCGTCTTCAATTGTAGCCCCTGAGGGGTATATCTTTCTTACATGCAGCGTGTATTTTGCGCAGCCCCGAAGGCAGGGGAAGAGAGGACGGATGGAAGGAAGGAACAAGGGGCAGGCGGGATGCTGAAGCGTGCGTCCTGCATGAATCGCCAGGAAACCTCGAGCGATAGCGCGATTCCCCCACACATCGTGAGGAAATCGACAGCGAGAGCGTGATTCCTGAGTGTCGAGGGCGCAACGTCAGAATAAAATGCGAGGAAGTCCCACGGGAGAGCGCGGAGGAATTCCCGCGCGAGAGCGCGATTTGGGAATCAAGTGTGAGGAAGTATCAGGTGGGAGGCGTTGTTGTTGTAGTTCGTGGGCCAGGGGCACAGTTTGGTGGCACGCCACATCCCCTTGTAAAAAGCTGGGCGCGAGCCCTGGGAGAAGCACTTTTCATGAAAAGTAGAAGAACCGGACAAGGGAGATCAACACAAATTGTTCTTTAGAAATGAGAACTTAACAACAACCACAACAACAACAACAACAACAACAACAACAACAGCAGCAACAACAGCAACAACAATGACAACAATAACAACAACAACAAGAACAACAACAACAGCAACAACAACAACAACAACAACAACAACCACAACCACAACCACAACCACAACCACAACCACAACCACAACAACCGCAACAGCAACAGCAACAGCAACAGCAACAACAGCCTCAACAACAAAATCAAAAACAAAAATAAAACTAAAAAACACAACAACAACAAAACAACAGTCACAACCACAATCACAACAACAGCAACAGCTACAACAACAACAATAACAACAACAGCATCATGACAATCATCACCACCATCGCCACCATTGTCATTGCCGTCATCACCCGCATCCGAATTCCCTCCTCCAACTCCTCCTTCCCCTCCTCCTCCTCCTCCTCATCATCATCATCATCCTTCTCCCCATCCTCCCCCTCCTCATCATCCTCCTTCTCCTCCTCCTCTTCCTCTACCCCCCTCCTTGGGCCACATCCACCCCCTTCTCATCACACTGCTACCTATGTTCTCAGACGGGGTCTCAAGTTCACGATGCCACAAGTCTTGGTCGTGACAGCACACCAGCTAGCAGAGGCTACCTTATATCTTGCCCGACCCCGTGCGGGCATGCTGGGTGGTGAGAGGCTGGGAACGCCCTTGCATGTTGGCATGCCGCCTCACAATGTACTGCATCCCATTGGTATTTCCACCGAGTCAGGGACGGGGCGTACCAAACAAATATAACACCACGGCATTGTACGGTGCTTGGAGCCAGGCAGGTAGTGTGAAAATGTGTTATCGTCCTCCTCATCCAGCTCATCTTCCTCCACCCCCTCCTCCTCCTCCTCATCCTACAAATTCTCCTCTTGCTCTTCCTCATCGTCATCATCATACGCCCTCCTACTGCTCCTCCCTTGCGCCTCCTCCTCCTCATCAGCCTCCTCCTCCTCATCATCCTCCTCCATCCTCCAGCCTCCACAATCCTCCATCCTATATTCTCCATCCTCCATCCTCCGTCATGATCCATCCATCCTCATACTCATCTCCCCCTCTCTACTCATCATCCTCCACCCCTTCCTCCTGCTTCACCTCTTCGCCTCCTCCGCCCCCTCCTCATTCTCCTCTTCCTCATCCTCCCCCTCCTTCTCCTCCCCCTCCTTCATCAGCATCCCCCTCCTCCTCCAACACCTCCTCATCCTCCTCCTCCTCCTCCTCTCTTCCACCGCCTCCTCTTCATCCCGCATCCTCCTCCGCATTCTGCAGCTCCTCCTCCTCCTCCTCCTCCTTCGCCTCCTCCAGCTCCTCCTCTCCTCCTCTCCTCTCCTCCTCCTCCTCTTTCCTCCTCCTCCTCCTGCTCCCCCTCCTCCTCTCCTCCTGCTCCTCCTCCTCCTCATCCTCCTATTATTCTTCCTCCTCATCCTCCTTCTCCTCCTCCTCCTCCTCCTCCTCCTCCTCCTCCTCCTCTCCTCCTCCTCCTCCTCCTCCTCCTCCTCCCTCCTCCTCCTCCTCCTCACTCCGCATCCTCCTCCTGCTCCTCCTCCTCATCTTGCTCCTCCTCCTCCTCCTCGTCCTCCTCCTCCTACACGTCCTGTTCCTCCTCTTCCTGAACTTCTCCTCCAGCCCCACATCATCATTATCATCATCATCATCATCATCCATCATCATCATCATCATCATCATCATCATCATCATCATCATCATCATCATCCTCATCCTCATCCTCATCCTCATCATCATCATCAGCATCATCATCATCATCATCATCATCAGCAGCAGCATCAGCATCATCATCATCATCATCATCAGCATCATCATCAGCATCCTCATTATAATCATCACCAGCATCATCATTACCAGCATCATCATCATCATCATCATCATCATCATCATCATCATCATCATCATCATCATCATCGTCATAAACATCATCAGCATCATCCTCAGCATCATCATCCGCATCCTCATCATAATCATCATCATCATCAGCATCATCAGCAGCAGCATAATAATCATCATCAGCAGCATCACAGTCATCATCATCCTCATCATCATTATCATCATCAACATCATCATCATCATCATCATCATCATCATCATCGTCATCATAACCATCACCATCATCAGCAGAATCATCATCATCAGCATCATCATCATCATCATCATCAGCAGCACCATCATCATCAGCATCAGCAGCAGCAGCACCATCATCAACATCGTCATCATAATCGTCAACCACAGCCTCAGCAGCTTCATCATCATCGTCAGCATCATCAGCATCATCCTTATCATCATCAGAATCATCGTCAGCATCATCAGCATCGTCGGCATCATCAGCAGCATCATCATCACCGCCAGCATCATCAGCATAATCATCCGCAGCATCATCAGCATCATCATCAGCCTCAGCCTCAGCATCATCATCAGCATCAGCATCATCATCATCAGCAGCATCAGCGTCGGCATCAGCATCATCAGCATCATCAGCCTCATCATCATCAGTGCTAGCATCAGCATCATCATCGTCATCATCATCATCATCATTAGCATCAACATCATCATCTTCATCATCACCATCATCATCAGCAGGATCGTCCTCATAATCAGCATCATCGTCAGCAGCAGCAGCATCAGCATCATCAGCATCATCATCAGCATCTTTTCCATCATCATCATAATAATCAGAATCGTCAACATCACCATGATCATCATCTTCATCAGCATCAGCATTACCATCACAGTCGCAATCGTCATCATCATAATCAGCATCAGCATCATCATCATCATCATCATCATCCTCATCATCATCATCAGCATCATCATCATCAGTATAATCATCATCAGCAGCAGCAGAAGCATCATCATCATCGTCATCATCTCAAGCATCAGCATCATCATAATCATCGTCAGTATCAGCATCATCAGCATCATCGTCATCATCAGTATTATCAACCTTCCCATCGTCATCATCAACATCGTCATCGTCATCGTCATCATCATCATCATCATCATCATCATCATCATCGTCAGCAGCATAAATAGAATAACCATCATCATCAGCATCATCATCGTCATCATCGACACCACACTTACCATCGCATCAGCATCAGCACCATCATCAGCGTCATCAGCAGCATCATCATCAGCATCAGCATCAGCATCAGCATCATCATCATCAGCAGCATCATCATCAGCAACAGCATCATCAGCATCACTGTCATCATCATCATCAGCAGCAGCATCAGCATCATCATCATCATCATCATCAGCATCATCATCAGCATCCTCAGTATAATCATCACCAGCATCATCATTACCAGCATCATCATCATCATCATCATCATCATCATCATCATCATCATCATCATCATCATCATCATCGTCATAAACATCATCAGCATCATCCTCAGCATCATCATCCGCATCCTCATCATAATCATCATCATCATCAGCATCATCAGCAGCAGCATAATAATCATCATCAGCAGCATCACAGTCATCATCATCCTCATCATCATTATCATCATCAACATCATCATCATCATCATCATCATCATCATCATCATCATCATCATCGTCATCATAACCATCACCATCATCATCAGAATCATCATCATCAGCATCATCATCATCATCATCAGCAGCACCATCATCATCAGCATCAGCAGCAGCAGCACCATCATCAACATCGTCATCATAATCGTCAACCACAGCCTCAGCAGCTTCATCATCATCGTCAGCATCATCAGCATCATCCTTATCATCATCAGAATCATCGTCAGCATCATCAGCATCGTCGGCATCATCAGCAGCATCATCATCACCGCCAGCATCATCAGCATAATCATCCGCAGCATCATCAGCATCATCATCAGCCTCAGCCTCAGCATCATCATCAGCATCAGCATCATCATCATCAGCAGCATCAGCGTCGGCATCAGCATCATCAGCATCATCAGCCTCATCATCATCAGTGCTAGCATCAGCATCATCATCGTCATCATCATCATCATCATTAGCATCAACATCATCATCTTCATCATCACCATCATCATCAGCAGGATCGTCCTCATAATCAGCATCATCGTCAGCAGCAGCAGCATCAGCATCATCAGCATCATCATCAGCATCTTTTCCATCATCATCATAATAATCAGAATCGTCAACATCACCATGATCATCATCTTCATCAGCATCAGCATTACCATCACAGTCGCAATCGTCATCATCATAATCAGCATCAGCATCATCATCATCATCATCATCATCCTCATCATCATCATCAGCATCATCATCATCAGTATAATCATCATCAGCAGCAGCAGAAGCATCATCATCATCGTCATCATCTCAAGCATCAGCATCATCATAATCATCGTCAGTATCAGCATCATCAGCATCATCGTCATCATCAGTATTATCAACCTTCCCATCGTCATCATCAACATCGTCATCGTCATCGTCATCATCATCATCATCATCATCATCATCATCATCATCATCATCGTCAGCAGCATAAATAGAATAACCATCATCATCAGCATCATCATCGTCATCATCGACACCACACTTACCATCGCATCAGCATCAGCACCATCATCAGCGTCATCAGCAGCATCATCATCAGCATCAGCATCAGCATCAGCATCATCATCATCAGCAGCATCATCATCAGCAACAGCATCATCAGCATCACTGTCGTCATCATCATCAGCACCAGCGTCGTCATCATCATCAGAATCAGCATCACCCGCATCATCATCATCATCATCATCAGCAGCAGCACCATCAGCAGCAGCATCAGCATCATCATGATCAGCAGCATCACCATAAGCATCATCATCAGCATCATCATCAGCATCCTTATCATCATCGCCATCATCGCCATCGTCATCGAAATCGTCATCATCATTATCATCAGCCTCATCGTCATCATCCTCATCGTTGTCATCGTCGTCGCCGTCAGCAGCATCAGAAACAGCAGCAGCAGCATCATCATTAACATCACCATCTTGATCAACCTCATCAGAATCCTCATCATCATCATCGTCATCGTCGTCATCATCATCGGCATCAACATCATCATCATCATCGTCAGAATCGTCATCGTCATCGACATCCCCATCCTCATATCATCATCATCAACCTCATCATCATCATCATCATCATCATCATCAGCATCATCGTCATCATCTCCGTCGCCGTCAGCAGCAGCAGAAACAGCAGCACCATCATCATCACCATCATCATCCTCATGATCCGCATCAGAATCCTCATCATCATCATACCGTCCTCGTCGTCGTCGTCTTCGTCGTCGCCGTCGGCATCGTGATCGTCATCGTCGTTGTACCATAACCAGCAGCATCAGAATCGTCATCAGCAGCACCAGCATCAGAATCGGCATCCCCAAGATCGTCATTATCATCCCTACCACTATCATCAGCATTATCATCAGCAGCAGCATCGTCGCCATCATCATCATCATCATCATCATCATCATCAGCATCAGCATCATCATCATCATCATAATCAGCATCATCATCATCAGCATCATCATCATCATCATCATCATCATCATCGCCGTCATAACCAGCATCCTCCTCCTCGCCATATTGTCTATTCCCTTTCCGCTTCCTCCTCCTCCTCCTCTTCATCTTCCTTCCCCTCCTCGTCCTCCTCCCCCTCCAAGCGGGGGGGAGAGGGGGAGGAGAGGGGGGAAAGACAGCAAGAGGGAGAGAGAGAGAGAGGGAAAGTAAGAGAGAGAGAGAGATATAAAAAGGAGAGAGAGAGAGAGAGAGACCATTCAAGGGCACAGCCAAGCCCAGTTGGGGGGCCGAGAGGCTACCGATGGAGAGAGCCACTCTGTAAGAGTAGCTGCGCGAACTCCGTCCACGGGGTTGCCCCTGCCCCTGCTCCTCCGCGACTCCATGTGCTCGTCCATCTTCCGCCCTCTTCCTACTTTCTCCTCATCCTCCTCATCATCCTCATCCTCTTCCACCCTTCCTCCTCTTCCTCCTCCCCCGTCGCCTCCTCCTCCTCCCGGTCATCCCTCGCCTCCCACCTCTCACTTAGCTACATCGTCAACCTCCTCTTCATCCTTATCCTCCTCCTCCTCCTCATCATCATCATATTCATCCTCATCCTTATCCCCCTCCCCACACCATAATAATCAGCAGCATCATCATCATCATCATCAGCAGCAGCAGCATCAGCATCAACATCAGCATCATGATCATCATCAGCATCAGCATCACAATCATCATCATCATCATCATCATCATCATCATCATCATCATCAGCATCATCATCATCACCATCCTCATCATCATCAGCAGCATTATCATCATCAGCATCATCATCCTCATCGTCATCGTCGTCGTCTCCGTCGTCGATGTTGTCGTCGTCGACACTACCGCCATCTTAATAATCGTCAAACGTCGTCATTATCAATACCACCAGCATGCATCATTATCGTAATCGTTGCCATTGTCATCATCATCAGCATCATCATCAGCAGCATCATCAGCAGCATCATCATCATCGTTGTCATCACCATCACAAGCACCACCGTCATCATCATCATATCTGTATATACATATAGATATGAACATGCCTGCATCATCCCTCCTCTCCCTCTCTCCCTCTCACACACTCGTTATGTCTCTCTCTCTCTCTCTCTCTCTCACTCTCCCTCTACATCTCTGTCTCTCTGTCTTTATCCCCCTCTCTCTCACTCCCGCTCTTTCTCTCTCTCTCTCTCTCTCTCTCTCTTTCGTTTGTTCTCTCTCCTTCTCACTCTCACTCCCCATCCCTCTCTCACATCCTCCTCCGTCACCTCAGCTCATGCTTCGTCTCCATCTCTGCATCTGAATCGATTCAGAACTGATCTCCTCGGACCCCCTCCTGGAGTCAATCCTGGCCAGTTGTTCAACCTGGATCGGCCTGTGACGGCCGCCAGGGCCCTAAAGCAGACCCCCACAGGCCTAAATATATGGCAAAACTCCTGCTCGAGATGTTGCTCGATCCTCGCCCCCGTCCCCGTCCTCCTCCTCGTCCTCCTCCTCCTCCTCCTCATCCTCAGCATCATCATCATCATCATCATCATCATCATCATCATCATCAGCAGCATCAGCATCATCATCATCATCATCAGCATCATCATCATCAGCATCATCAGAATAATCATCATCAGCATTATCATAAGCATCAGCATCCGTCTCCTCCTCCTCCTCGTTATCCTCCTCCTCCTCATCCTCATCCCATTCCTAATCCTTCTCCTCGTCTTCCTCATCCTCTTCCTCCCCCTCCACCTCCTCATCCTCCTCCTTCTCCTCCTCCTCGTCATCATCATCATCATCAGCAGCAACAGCATCATCATCCTCCCCTCCTCCTCTTCCTCCTCCTTCTCCTCGTTTTCCTCCTCCTCCTCTTCCTCCTTCTCCGCCTCCTCCTCCTTCTCCTCATTATCCTCCTTCTCCTCATCCCTCCACCTCCTCCTCCTCATCCTCATCCTCCTTCTCCTCCTGCTCCTCCTCCTCCTGCGCCTCTTCCTACTCCTCCTCCTCACCCTCCCCGTCCATTTCCTCCTCCGCCTCCTCCTCCTCCTCCTCCTGCTCCTCCTCCGCCTCTTCCTCCTCCTCTTCCTCCTCCTACCACTTCTCCTCCTTCTCCGCCCCATCATCATCGTCATCACCATACGCCCGCCTCCTCCTACTCCTCATCCGCCGTCTCCTCCTCCTCGTCCTCCTTCTCCTCTTCCCCGCCTCCGCATCCGCATCCGCATCCGCCTCAGCCTCAGCTTCCGCCTCCACTTCCGCCTCCACCTCCGCCTCCTCCTCCTCCTCATCATCATCCTCATCCACCTCCTCCTCCCCTTCCGCCTCCTCCTCTTCCTCCACCTCCTCCTCCTCCTCATCATCATCAGCATCATCAGCATCATCATCCTCATCATCATCATCATCATCATGATCAGCAGCAGCATCATCATCAGCATCCTCATCAGCATCATCAGCATGATCGTTCTCATTATCATTATCATCATCATCATCATCATCATCATCATCATCATCATCATCATCATCATCATCATCATCATCATCATCGTCGTCGTCGTCGTCATCATCATCATCATCAGCAGCAGCAGCAACAGCATCCTCATCATCATCAGCATCATCATAATCAGCATCAGCATCATCATCATCATCATCATCATCATCATCATCATCATCATCATCATCATCATCAGCTTCATCATCATCCTCATCAGCATCAGCATCATCATCAACAGCATCAGCATCATCAGCAGCATCATCATCATCATCATCAACAGCATCAGCATCATCAGCATCATCATCATCATCATCATCATCATCATCATCATCAGCATCATCATCATCATCCGCCGCATCCTCCTCCCCCTCACCCGTCTCCTCCTCCAAAGTCTCCTCCTCATCCTCATCCTCCTCCTCTTCCGAATACTTCGCCTACGATTCCTCCTCCTCTCCCTCCACCTCCTCCTCCTCCGCCTCCACCTCCTCCTCCTCATCCCCAGTCGTCCGCATCATCATCATCATCATCAGCATCATCATCATCATCATCAGCAGCATCATCATCATCATCATCATCATCATCATCATCATCATCATCATCATCAGCATCATCATCATCATCAGCAGCATCATCATAATCATCAGCAGCAGCAGCAGCATCATAATCATCAGCATCAGCATCAGCATCATCATCATCATCAGCAGCAGCATCATCATCACCATCGGCGTCATCATCATCATCATGATCATCAGCATCGTCATCATCAGCATCAGCTGCATCAGCATCATCAGCAGCATCAGCATCATCGTCATCAGCATCATCATCATCAACATCGTCATCGTCAACATCATCAACATCATCATCATCATCAGCATCATCATCGGCATCAGCATCATCATCATCATCATCAGCAGCATCAGCAGCATCAGCATCAGCATCATCATCAGCAGCAGCAGCAGCCTCCCCCGCCTCGTCCTCCTCCTCCTCCTCATCGTCATCACCCTCATCATTATCCGCCTCCTCATCCCCCGTATTCCTCATCCTGCTCCACCTCCTCCTCCTCCTCCTCCTCCTCCTCCTCCTCCTCCTCCTCCTCCTCCTCCTCCTACCGCTCCCCCTCAACCTCCTCCTCTCCTCCTCCTCCTCTCCTCCTCCCCTCCTCCTCCTCCTTCCCCCCATCATCATCGTCGTCACCATACGCCTTCCTCCTCTCCTCCTCCTCATCATCATCCTCCTCATTCTTCCTCCTCCTCCTCCTCCCTCTCCTCCTCCTTCTCCTCCTCCTCGTTCTCCTCATCATCCTTCTACTCCTCATCCCCCTCCTCCTTCCTCCCTCCTCCTCCTCCTCCTCCCCATCCCCTTCGCCTCCCCATCATCATCGTCATCAGCATACGCCCTCATCCTCCTCCTGCTCCTCCTCCTCTCCTCCTTCTCCTCCTCCTCTTCCTCCTCCTCTCTCCTCCCTCTCCTCCTCCGTCTCTCTCCTCGTTCTCCCCCTCCTCCTCCCCCTCATCCTCCTCCTCATCCGTCCTCCTCCTCCTCCCTCATCTTCCTTCTCCTCCTCCCTCCTCCTCGTCGTCTCCTCCTCCTCCGCCTCCACCCCCTCCTTCTCCTCCTTCTCCTCATCCTCCTCCCCTCTATTCCTCCTCCTCCTCCTCCTGCTCCTCCTCCTCCCTCCTCATCCTCCTCCTCCTCCGCCTCCTCCTCCTCCTCCTCATCCTCCTCCTCCTCCTCCTCTTCCTCCTCCTCCTCCTCCGTCCCCCCTCCTCCTCCTCCTCTAACATTTTTCCTTAACAATAACGTCCCCCTGTCGCACCTCGAGGCAAGTTGTCAGGGCGGACTGGGCGTTTCGCCTGAGACTGCATCACCCTTACTGGCCCTGAAGCTGGAACATTGGCAACAGCTTCACAGGTGGAGGGCGGGTTGTTCTCAACATGTGGCTCTCGCCTTAGCGCTGCGCATAGTCTATCTAAAGATGTGCAAGGGGCTTCACGGATTGAGGGCGTGTCGTTTTCAAAATATGGATATCGCCCTAGTGCCGCGCACATTCGCGTTAACAATTTGCAAGAGCTTCACGGATTGAGGGCGGGCGGTTTCCCAATTGTGGCTCTCGCTTCAGCGCCGCGCACATTCGTTTTAAACATTTGCCAGATGCTCACGCATTGAAGGCGGCCCCTTTTCAAAATGTGGCTCTCGCCTTAGCGCCGCACACGTTCGCTTTAAATGTTTGCAAGAGCTTCGCGTATTGAGGGCGGATGGTTTCCAAAGTGTGGTTATCGCCTTAGCGCCGCGCCCATTCGTGTTAGTTTGCAAAAGCTTCACGAATTGAGGGCGACTCCTTTTCAACATGTGGCTCTCGCCTTAGCTCTTCCCACACTCGCGTTTACAGATTGAAAAGCTTCACTGGTTCTCATGATCAACAAACCAGGAATCGCATGTTGGAAGGATTCAGCATTATGAAGGTGCAACAAGTACGCTGACTCGCGGTGTTCAAGTCCCAGGAGTGTTGTTCCAGCACGGTTCAAGACAGTCAAGACGCAACAGTCAGGTTGATCCGTGGCGCTGGAATCCCGAGAACAATGTTTTGCCATGCTTCAGGGTCTTCAAACGGTTGTCTTCAAACGAGGCAGTCCCCTCAGTGGAAATGAACCGTTGCAGGGGCCTGTGAAGAGGGAGCTTGGAGAGAGGGTTCATTCCAACATCGTTGATCATCATCATAAGCATTGTCATCATCAGCAGCAGCATCACCACCATCATCATCCTCATCAGCCTCGTCATAAGCATCATCATCATCAGCAGCAGCAGCATCAGCATCAGCATCCTCATCATCATCATCATCATCATCATCATCATCATCATCATCATCATCAGCGACATCATAATCAGAATAATAATCATCATCAGCATCATCATCAGCAGCATCATCATAATCAGCAGCAGCATCATCACATCATCATCATCATCACATTCAGCATCCGCATCATCATCAGCATCATCAGCAAAATCAGCATCATCAGCATCAACATGATCATCAGTAACATCATCAACATCAGCATCATCATTATCATTATCATCAGCAGCAGCATCAACATCATCATCATCATCCCCATCCTCATCATCAGCATCATCATCATGAACATCATCATCACCATCATCATGAACTCATCATCACCAGCATCATGAGCATCAGCATGATCATCACCATCGTCCAGAGCATCAGCAGCAACATCATCATCACCATCATCATCATCAACAGCAGCATCCTCAGCATCAACATCATCAGCATCATCATCAAAAGCATCAGCATCATCATCATCATCATCAGCAGCAACACCATCATCGTCATCGTCATCATCATTATCATCAGCATCATGGTCAGCATCACCATCATCATCAGCATCATAATCGTCATGATCATCATCATCGTCATCATCATCCTCATCGCCATCATTATCATCATCATCATCATCATCATCATCATCATCATCATCATCATCATCCCCATCCTCATCATCAGCATCATCATCATCAGAATCATCATCAGCATCAGCAGCATCATCTTCTTCATCTTCATCTTCATCTTCATCACCACCACCACCACGATCACCAGCATCATCATCAACATCATCGTCACTATCATCATCATGCTCGTCATCGTCATCATCGTCAGCAGCAGCATCATCATATCATAATCATCGTCATCATCAGCATCATCATCATAATCATCATCACCACCATCACCACCATCAGCATCATCATCATCATCATCAACGTCCTCCTCGTCACCCGTTTCCTCCTCCTCCTCCTCTCCCTCCTCCTCCGCCTCCTCCTCATCATCATCAGCAGCAGCATCATCGGCATGATCATCAGCAGCATCAGCCTCAGCATCTGCATCAGCATCAGCATCATCATCAGCATCAGCATCAGCAGCATCAGCAGCATCAGCATCAGCATCAGCATCAGCATCATCATCAGCATCACCATCAGCATCATCATCATCAACATCATCATCATCATCATCATCATCATCATCATCATCATCAGTATCGCCCTCCTCCTCCTCCTCCGCCTCCTCCTCCTCCTTCTTATCCTGCTCCTCCTCCTCCTTCTCCTCCTCCTCCTCCTTTCCTCCTCCTCCTCCTCCTCCTCCTCCTCCTTCTCCTCCTCCTCCTCCTCGATCCTCCTCGTCCAGCGGCGCCTGCGAAGCCGACCTCCTTCGCGAGCGAGAGGCACAGCGCCAGCGCCAGCCCCAGCGCCGCAGCGTCGACGCCAGCGGCGCCGCACCCGGGGGCCCTGAGCCCCTCGTGTCGCCGCTCTTCGCCCTCCTCCCGCTGCTCTCCTCCAGAGTAAGCCGAGGTAGGCTAGTAAGGCCCAGGGAAGGCCCACGAAGGCCCAGGTAGGCCTAGGGATGGCCTTCGGAGGCCTAGGAAAGGCCTTGCTCCCAGGGTACGCGTGCTCAGGGGAGGCCTACTTCGGCCAAGGCAGGGCCTGGGCAAGCCTAGGGAACGCATTCCTCCCAGGAGTAGGCCTCTGGTAGGCCCGGGCAGGCTAGGAAGGCCTACGAAGGCCTACATGGGCCGGGGCTGCCTATACACAGACCCGGGCCCTTGCCGCCGGTGTGGCCGAGGCTCGAGGGCTCGAGGGCTCGAGGGCAAGCCTTCGCCAGCTGCCCCGCCCTCCGCGCCCCCCCGCCCCTTCGCGCGGCGCAGGCGTGCCAGGCAGGCGCGCGGCGTGCGGAGCAGGCGCCGCGCCGCGCGGGCGGGGCGTGCGGCGCACCGCAGGCTCCTCGCAGCCGTGGCGCGCGGCCGCGCCTCCCCTCCGTGCCCCCCCCGCCCCCTCCTGCGCCGACGCAGGCCGCGCCGCATGCGGCCCCCGAGAGGCCGCGCCGCGCCGCCCCCCGCGCGCGCGGGGGGGGTGAGCGGCGGCGGCGGGGCGGGGCGGGGCCGCGCGCTGGGAGCGGCGCGGGCGCGGGCGCGGGGGGGGGCGCCAGGCGGTGGGGGGCGGCAGGCTGGGGCGGGCAGGGGGGGGGGTGCAGGGGCGGACAGTGGCGGGCAACGGCGGGCAGGGCAGGCAGGATGCTGGGGGGCGGGGCCCCCCTCCCCCAGCGCTGCTCCAGGATGGTGGGGATACCGTTGGCCGATGCGTGCTCTCACAGTTAATGGTGCACCTGGCGCAGCTGGCGCACTGTGCGCGATTCGAGGAAGTACCAGAGCAGGGCGAATTGAGACAACGGCGGCTCAAAAATCGGTCCCGGGGCCCAAACGCACCAGATTCCGAGCTACGTCCAGCCGTGGTGACGAAGTGCCCGCCTGGAGGCCAACTACCGTTGTCTCAACTCGCTCTCCTCTGCAAACGGCACACCTGGTGCGCCTGGCGTACAAGGTGAATCTGGCAATTCGGCGCGCCAGGCGCGCCTGGCAATCCCCGGGCACCTGGCGCACATGGTGCGCGTGGCCCACCTGGCTGGCACAAGTTCTGATTTCGAAATGGCTGCCCATCGGAGGGCGGCCAGCTGCCTATGATGCGCCGCAGGCGCTACTGAGCGAGCCAGCTTGTGGCATCCGTGATAAGAATGTGACCTCCTGCGCCCCGCCTCGTCCTCCTCCCCCTCCCTCCACCGTCCCCCTCCACCGTCCACCTCCTCCTCCTCCTCCTCCTCCTCCTCCTCCTCCTCCTCCTCCTCCTCCTTCTCCTCCTCCTCCTCTCGGTTCCTAATGGCTGCATGGTCGTTCAGACGAAGCCAACCCAGCCCTGCGCCTCAGGGCTGGTGTGCAAAGTGGCGTCGACGAGATGGCATCCTGGGGGCCTTTCTAGGCCAAGGCTCGAAATGTGATCTTGGCTTTCCCCCTCTTGGACCCTTACTGGGCCTGTGCTGGGGCTCTCTTGGGCCATCTTGGGGGCCTCCTGGGCCGTCTTGGGTCCTTCTTGAGCCGTCCTTGAGCTTTCCTGGGGGCCTGCTGGGCCGTCTTGGGAGCATCTTGGGCCGTCGTGGACGTTCTGAAAGCCCAAGAGGCAAATACGCGGAAAATATACGTTGTCCGTAGGGAGTGGGACAGGTTTTGCTTCTTGGGGCCCTCTTGAGGGGCCTCTTAGCGGGCCTCTTGGGGCGTCTTGGGGCGCCTTGAGGCTGTCGCGGTGTCATCTGGGGCCAGTCGCAAGCTATCTTGGGTGGTCTTGGAAGACTCTCGGGCGTTGTGAAACCTGCGGGGGTCGCCCCGGGAGGCCCCCGGGGAGAAGGGGCGCCGAAATACAAGGAAGGGGCCGGCACGGGGCCCCGGGCCCAGGATCTACTTAATATGTGTAGAGATATGCTCGTACATCTATATATATATATATGTGTGTGTGCACATACATGTAAATAAAACGTGCGTGCGTGTGTGCGGGCATACTGATGTGTGTGTATGGATGAAAATACAAATACGTGTGTGTGTGCATATGTTTTTACACACAGACCTATATGTACCATACCATACACATACATACATACATACACACACATACATACATATCTACATACATACATACATACATACATACATACATACATACATACATACATGCATGCATGCATGCATGCATACATACGTACAGACGTACAGACAGACAGGCAGACAGGCAGGCAGGCAGGTAGGCAGGCAGGCAGACAGACAGGCAGACAGAGAGACAAACAAACATGCATACATAAACACATACATGATTATAGATATACTCATACATACATGCACACATGGATACATACAAACCTACACATTTACATACATTCATAGATATTTGCTTACATGCAAAAATACCTACATGCATACAATCAGACAGGCAGACAGACATAGAGGCGTGCATATGTACATACCGGCATGCATACACATACGCACATACATACATACATACATACATACATACATACATATATACATACATACATACATGCATGCATGCATGCATGCATGCATGCATGCATGCATGCATGCATGCATACATACATACATACATACATACATACATACATACACGCATGGATGCATACATGCATACGTACACACCTACGTACATGCATGCATGCATGCATGCATACATACATACATACATACATACATACATGCATACATGCATGCATAGATGCATGCATACATACGTAGATACATGCATGCATACATACATAGATACATGCATGCATGCATGCATGCATGCATACATACATACGTACATACATGCATACATGCACACAGAAGCATGCATGCATGCATGCATAAATACATACATGCATGCATATTTACATACATGCATGCCCACATATACACATACATGCATACATACATGCATACATACATACATGCATGCATGCAGACAGACAGACAGACAGACAGACAGACAGACAGACAGACATGCATACACACAGATACACACTTGCATGCATGCATGCACGCATACATACACGCAAACAAACAAACAAACAAACATGCATACCTACATGCATGGATGCAGGCATGCATACGCACGTACGTACGAACAAACATACACGAACAACAATAAACAAAACTTACGATCAACCGCAGAGCGGCGGACCAGGGAGCCAAGAAGCATCCAAGCCCACGGCTCTGCACTGCCGCGCCAGGCCCCCGATGAGAAGTGGATGTGGGTAGCGTCCCGCCCTCAGGAGCCAGCAAAGATTCGCATCCTCCACTCCTGGAATGCGACCCCGAAACCGTGGATTTGGACGCGCGCGCGCGGGAATGACTGATCAGCGTCGGCACCCATCGGAGCGACGACAGCGGGGAACACTGGGGGCCTGGGGCCCGTCGGGCCCCGAGGACAGCCGAAGTCGGATCGGCACTCAGAATGGCGGGCCACGGCATCCCCAGGACGGTGGAAGCTGGACCGTGCTTGGGCCAGCGGCGGAGGAGAAAGAGGACAGACGGAAAGAAAGCGGCGACCATGACCGAGACTGAACGCGGCGACGTCGATGTCGCTCTTGGTCAGTCCACGATTCGTGGGTCATCCTCGCGAATCGGCGGCGGCCGGCATGGACCATGACCAAGATCGGCGTCGACAGGATCGCACGCAATCTTGGTCATGGTCATCATGTCGCTTCCTTCCCTCGGGAGGAGGATGAGGAGGAGGCGGCGGAAGCTTGCTGCTGGCAGGCAACTCTGACCTACCCCCCCATGGAGGCGCCTGGCGCCCGGCGCGGGCGCCCAGATGCCGCGAGGCCGCGCCTCTGGGCCTGCGTCGGCCAGGCGGAGGCTCACATCAGTCTCTTCAGCTCCGCGTCGAAGAGCAGGCTCGCGGTCGACGGGGCCGCCTCCCCGCCGCAGTGCCGGAAGCCCTTCCCCGGCGGCACGTGGACTCGGCGGCAGCCCCCGACGCGGGTCCCCACGAGGCAGCTGCCCCAGGTCCCCAGCACCTCCTCCATGTCCACGTTGCCGTCGACCCAGCCGTCCATCACCTCGCTCTTGCCCAGGCAGACCTTGATCTCGCCCCGCTCCACGACCTTCTGCTTGGCGCCCGCCTGCCGCAGCGTGAACTTCAGCAGGGCCGCCTGGCCCTTGCGCGCAGTCTCGGCGCCGGAGCCCTCCGAGAGGTCCTCGTAAGAGAGGCCGCCCGCGGCCTTCGTCAGCGCCGGCTTCACGGCCTTCGCCGCGGCCGCCTGTGCGCCCGCGGGGCCTGCCGCCGCCAGGTTGCCGAGCGTGCCGCGGGCTGCGGCGGGACGCAGCGGGTTGTAGGCGCCCTGTCTGGCCGGGGCGGAAGCCTTCTGTCTGGCCGGGGTGGCAGCCTGCTGGCAGGCCGCGGGCTGCGGAAGCTGCGGCGCGCCCGCCAGCGACCGGCTGGCGCCTGCCTCCACCACGGCGCCAATGCTGCGTGCCGCCTTCGCGGGCCCGCCGGACTCCCTCGGTGGCTGGCCGGCGCGCTCGGCGCTGGCTACCACGCCGAGGACAATGGGCGTGTCGCGCTTGACCGTCTTCATCCACATCTGGAGGGCCACGTCCAGGCCGAGGCTCTGCTGCCGGCGGACCACGTCGCAGGAGACGCAGGGGTCCGGGTCGAGCTTGCCGACGGAGCCGGGGCGGTGGGCGGAGGACCCTGCGGAGCACGTGTTCAGCGCGTCGCCAGGGGTGGCGATGCGCTCGGCCAAGCGCTGCGGTGACACCCCGTTGATCGAGACTACCTCGTCGCCGGGCGACACGTTCTGCACCTGCGGCCCAGCCTCGGCGGCGAACTTGGCCGAGGAGAAGCACGCCTTGGGCACATCCGCCACCGTGAGCCGCCCGTCGTCGCCGAGCCGCAGGGACAGGCCAGCCCACCCTGCGGGCAGCCGCACCTCTCGCACCTCCGCGGTGGCGCCCGACGGCACACTCCTCTTCGCGCCCGCGGGCGCGCCAGCCCCGGCCGCACGGTGGCCCCGCGCCGCCCTCCCAGCGCGCTGCGCCAGGTAGCCAGAGAGGTCGACGCTGAACGCCGGATCCCCTGGGCGCACCTCTGGCCTCCAGAAGCACCCGCTGTCGCCGGTGAGCCTCGCCCGCACGGCGGTGCCCCAGGGCCGCACGCGGAAGGTGCCCGCGCTGCGGCCCTCGCAGGTCAGCTCCAGCGCGCCCGCCTCGGCGGCCGCGTCCGGCGCCAGGCCGGCCAGGCACGCGCGCACCACGAGCAACTCGCGCCCCTCCGGCACGGCCACGGCCAGGCGCTGCCCTGGCGCCAGGCGCGCCGCCCACGGGCGCGGCAGGCACGGCCGGCGGCGGCGCAGCAGGCGCTTCTGGGCGGCCGCGCGAGCGGCCGCCACGCGCCGCGCCCGCGGCGCGGGTCGGGCGGGCATCGCGGCCAGCCGCCCACCCAAAGGGCGGGAGCCCCGAGCTCGGCGCAGGGGGACTGGGAGCAGGAGGAGGGAGAGGAGCGGCGGCGGCAGCGGCCGCCGCCGGCGGCCGCGCGGGAGGGGGCAGGAGGAGGCCGGCCAGCGCCCGCAGCCGCCGACGGGCGTCCGCGGTGGCGGCACGGCTCTCCCCGGCCCTCTGGGGCTGCCCTCGCGCCGCATCTGCTGGGGGCTCCCTTGGGCCGTCCTGGCCCGCCCTGGGAGGAGGCCAAGCTGGAAGCGGCGGCTGCACGCCAACCTGGCCAGGGCCGTCGCAGGCCCCTGGGATGGTGCACGTGGCCTCCTGGCCTCGACGAGTAGGGCTGCAGCAGCGCCCCCCAAGGTTCGAGGCGGGGGCTCAGTGCCTGTTCCACGGCCTGGGGACACGGAGGCGGTGGATGTATGGGCATGTTCGGGCCTCGGGGCCCCACAGTGAGCCAGATCCGCCCCACCTCCTGAGGGCCTGGGCCGTCGGCTCCTCGGGCCGTGGATGAGTGTATGATCTGGCCTCGGACTGCGGGGCCCGGGGCGGCCCCCGCCAGAGGTGGCGGCGGTGGTGTCTGGCTGCGGTCTGCAGAGGTCCGGTGTCTTGATCTGCTCCAGTGTCGGAGGCGCACAAACATGGATTCGCGATCCATGGCTCCGGCGCCCAAGATGCGGCCAGTGCCGCCCCGTTCGGCGGAAATCCGCGGATTCCCATGGAAACGGGACAGGTCGCTGATCCACGCCCCCTTGATCCATGTCTGCGATCGCCTGGTCCAGTGCGGGGTCCCCAGAAGCCCCGACCCTTCCCCCCGGGGCCTGCCTTCCGTCCGGAGTCGCTTCTTGTGAGCCGCCCCTGGGCAGAGCGCGGGCCCGGAGGGCCCCCGGAGGCCGACGGCAGCGAAAAACATGCGCCGTGATGCTTTCCACACGATGGAGGTAAGGGTCAGGCCGGGCATGTCCTACAGGCCGATCTTCGGCGAAACAGAATGCCCCTAGACTGTCTTGCTGACTCGTCCTGAATATTCCTCCTGTAGAGGAAAGGGACGTGCCCGACTCCAGGTCAGGGGGGGCACTCGGGACCCTCCTGGCCGGGGATCTTCTGACCCAGGTCAATCCAGACCCGGGCAAGTCAGGCCTTGCAGAATCCTGCAAAATCCTGCAAGATCATGCACCCAAGCCCGGGCCAATGCGAAGGATCCTGAAAGATTCTGCAGGATCCTGCACCCAAACCCAGGTCAATGCGACCCTGGCGCTGCGGGGTCCTCCAAAATCCGGCGCTCTGGCTGAACCCCTTTTGTGTTGACCCCCGTCTCTTGAGTCCCGATTTGTTCTCCCACCCTCGCCCCCGGCGTATCTCTTGTCTGCGCCTCACGGCCCTCGCCTCGCAGGATCCGTCAACATCGAATCAGGAAACCCGATCAGATCGAGACGTGAGTCGGATCGGGCCGTGCCAGCACGGAGCCGAAGCCGACTCCGATCGGCCGCGCCGCGATGCGCGGCGGCGCCGTGCCAGCCTCGGGCTGCATCGGATCGTCGAGACCTCGGAATCGAATCGAATCGACTCGGAATCGAGCCCCGACCTGGGCCGTGCCAGGGCTCGCCGTGTCTTGGCAGAGCTAACGGTGCAACGGACCGCACGAGACCGGAGGATTTACTAAGCGGCACGGTGACGGAGATGTTCGAAAATGACTTCTTGATTTGAGCAAAAAAACAAAAACAACAAAACCACACACAAAAAAAAACAAACAAAAAAAAAAAAAAAAAAAAAACGAGCCCCGACCTGGGCCGT
Source organism: Prorocentrum cordatum (assembly GCA_963575745.1). Classification (NCBI taxonomy): domain Eukaryota; class Dinophyceae; order Prorocentrales; family Prorocentraceae; genus Prorocentrum; species Prorocentrum cordatum. The sequence goes on along the minus strand of CAUYUJ010000102.1, from coordinate 68,921 downwards.
GCCAGGGCCCGCCGGGGACGCGCCGCTCCTGGAGCCCACCCGGGGCCGCCTCGGAGCGGAGCACCCCGGGCCCCCGCGGCCTGCAGCGCTGCCCCGCCACGCGCGGCGCCGCCGCCTCCGCGCTCCTCGCCCCGAGCTCGACGCCCTAGGGCCGAAGCTCCGCGGGCGAACAAAAAGAAAAGGCCGATAAAAACGCCCAGAACAACTCATACGCCTTTTTTAATAGAAAAAATGCAAATAAAACGCCTACAAAACGCCGATATATATATATATATATATATATATATATATATATATGTGTGTGTGTGTGTGCTTGTGTATATATATGTCTAAATATATAATAATAATTTAAAACGCCAACAGATTAAAGACGCATATAAAACGCCTCACCGCGGGCGAACAAAAGAAGCATATGAAGATCAAAAACCTTTCCGCGGCGCGACGGGAGGCGCCTGCCCCAGCTCGGCTGGAAAGCTTACACCCGCCGCTGCCGCCGCAGAGGTGCACACCTCCCAGCCTTTGGGACTGGCGCCCCCGACCGCAGAAAGAGAAAAAATGGGTGGTACCGTACTCCGCGCGCTGACTTTTGGAACTGCTCGCCCCCTGCTGCGCCTATGGAGGAGGAGGAGGAGGAGGAGGAGGAGGAGGAGGCGGCGGAGGAGGAGGAGGAGGAGGAAGAGGAGGAGGAGGAGGAGCAGGACGAGGCGCCCAGCATGTCACCATAATCAAAAGTCGCTGCAGAAAACAATCTGACCAAAGCAACAGACGGCTGCGCGCGACGGCCAAGAATGGCGGCACCGCACACCAAAGAGGACAAACACAGACAGAGCGGTCCGCTTACCAGCCGCGGAAGCCAAGCCCCCGATCGATGGCGCGAGGGCGCCCGGGCAGACCGAGCAAGCGTGGAAAACAAATTCGGCACGACACGGGGCGAACCAGAACAGGAATGCACATAACGCGTCCACTCTTGACAAGCGTGCCGCCCGCCAGCCACTCGGCGATTCTCCACGGGGACGGCTCTGGGCGACGGCCTCTTCGCCGGCAGAGCCCGAGCGGGGCAAGCCAGGCCAGGTGCGAATGAGACCCCATCTACGCCAGGAGCGCAAGCGCAAAGGTGCAGATTCAAACCAGCGCGAGAGAAACCTCACAAGCGAAGCCGAAACAAAAACTGCAACAGCGCAAAGGACTTGCGCCATAACCAATTTGTGCTGAAATGCGCCAGTCGCAAGCGAGACACGAAGAGCCCAGCCACGCTCGACAGAAACAACGCAAGCCGGCTCACAGAAAATCGAGCCACACGCAGACCACACGCAAATCGGATGGCGCGAAGGAGCTGCAACGAAGCTCGGATGTGACGAAAACCACGTCCTTTTGTCTGCGGGCTGCTGACTTTGACCCAACTACGGCAAAAAATCTTCTGGAGAAAGTCACACTCGAGATGCCCAATGCTAAGAAACGATATCATGAAAACATTGCAAGAACAAAAGACCACATGTGATATTAAGCTAGCGCCGCATACAGTAACATCATGTAACACGAGAAACGCGAATCGAAAATGAAGAAACAAACAAACAAGTCAACGCTCCAGAACAAAACGTCAACATATGCATCGACATGCAAGTGGGTGCTTTACCGCTTGACTGTTTTACTTACTGCTGCCCTTTTTTATTGGATGTCGTTCATCACTGTTGTTCGTTGTTTTGTAACCTCAGCTCAACAACGCAACCCCACCGTGCACAACGTGGACCTGCTGCCAAATCATGCGGGCGAACGGATCAAAACACCAAAAGCTGTCGGCAAGCGCCAGACACCAATACAGCTGGAGAAAATGAATGAATCCAAAAATCCATGTCGAATTCTCTGCGAGCGTTCTCCACGCGTTCTCTATCTCACCGCATCCCTCTTTTTTCGTATTGTCCGTATACTCGCGATAACTATCATCATTCACCTTCTGTTTATTGTTGTGCGTTCGGTTGTTGTTCCGTCCCTTCTACCTCGATTTCTCCTGCTGTCACCCTCCAGCATGTCGAAGAAGTCTCCGTGGCCGCTGTTATCGAGAACTACCTTCCAAACCTTCCAATGTCATAAATAGTTATAATGCGAATTGAACGGCGTTCCTCAGGCCCGCTTAACAAAAACCTGGAAAATCCAAATACGCGCGAAGAAAAAACTGGCTGGCCACGGCAAGAAAAGAAACGAACGCATGATCTTCACACCGGGTAATCACAAGAAAGAAACGGCAAGCACTCGTCTTCGCACCCTGGCCGAAACATCGACTAATCATTCAAGACAACAAAGACTAATCGTTTTGTTCCTCCCTCGTTTCTCTTTCTCTCTCTCTCTCTCTCTTTCTGTCCTTTTTCCCCCAAATGTCCCCCTTTTCTTCCCCTCCACGCGTTGCTAATATGTCTGGTGCCGTGTTTCGGCCAAACTCAAATTTATGCATTGATTTGGGGATTCGCGGATCTGCGCGTGGAAATCCTTGCTCTGGTCTCGTCTGGCCTTTATTTTGCTGGTGTTCGTTCGCACTGTTGCTGTCGGGCGGGTTTTCCGCGTTCCGTGTCCGTGCCAAGTTTTCCAGTGGAACAAATGTCCTGGTATTTTCTGTTACTTGCGTAACTCTGCTGCACAGCAGGCTTCTAGCAGCTTGTAACCCGAACCATGGTCGAGAACGTGCACGTTCTCGGAAGATGTTGCGCCATGGCAGAAATCGGTATATTGCGTGAACGTTTGAATAACATGTGCTTGTTTGCGAATGCGATGTTGGGCGATGCAAACAAAAAACAGCATCAAAAACGACACTAACAACAAAAACAAGTATACGTATTTAAACTCACTTCGTTCAAACATTAAACCACACATCAAAGTGAATGCGCGCACGCAGGCACGCATCAAGACGACGCAGAACGCAACAGACGATAACAGACTACAGACCAAGACACCAAAAAAATGAGATCAAACTCGAACCTAACACATACTCCACTAACGAATCAACACCGACTGCAAACGAAAGGACGCGCGATCGAAGGAAAAACAGATCCACCACCGAGCCCCTTGACAGCATAATGCCAAGGTCTGCACGGTAGGGTTCTTCATTCTAGCAAAGGACCACCCATCCCTCTACTAGCAAACTCCTGCGTAAACAGCCCCCCTTTTCCGAGGTCACTTTCTTTGCGCCCAATCGAAAATTGTGCACCCCCACCATGACAAATAATGCCGGATCCTTCCTTCCCCGTGCGCCCGCTCGAGGACGGTGCACTTGTAATACCTGAACCCGCATGCCACACGCGCCATCCCGAGGAGCGCGCACTTCCCGCACGGCACCTACTGCCGAGCCCCCCGCCTTCCAAGTTAGTGCATATCCCGCATGGCAACTAATGCCTGGATCCTCGTTCCATACGCGCCCAACGGAGGATCGCGCATTGTCCGCAGGGCTAGATTTTCGCTGTGAAGCTCGCAACGCGGATTCCTTCACCAAGTCAACTCAACGCACAGAGCAAATCATAACAGAATGCATAAAGAGTGAAACGATATAAAAAAAACAATGCGAAACTTGCTGAACAAATTACTCGCGCACAAGAGCGGAGACCGAAGGGGAAAGAGAAGAGAGGAAAGGGAAAGAGGAACAGAGACGATGACAAGGAATTACCCACGCCAGTTGCGACACCCACGGAGGGGGCGAGAGGCAAGCGGAAGGCGCGGTGAACAAAATCCGGGCCAATCATCAAAATGATATGCGCGGGAAAACACAAGGGCCTGCAGACGGGATTGAAACTCGGAGACACCACGCGCTGCCACGACAAAGTCGGGCAGCAGGTTATAGATGCGCACGGCGCCGATTGCCGAGTGCAGCAAGAAATCCGGACCGCAGCGCGGGGGCTCGACAAGGTGCCTGTGGCGCCTCGGAGCTCTGGCCCGCAAAAGACGTGTCTGTCGCAAAAAACTTGCGAAAAACGCTAGCGCCAACACCCGGAACTGTTCGATGAATTGCCCCAAGGATACTAATAACCCGACGCGTCGAGAGAGGAGGGAGATTAAAGTGAAACATGGCGCCCTTGCTCGAAATAATCAAACTACGTAAAAAATCGAAAACAGCGCCCTAAAGAGCGAGGACAGAAAAGGAAGCGCGGCAAACAGCAGCCGCACGATATTCAATGTAAGACAAGATGTGGGCTTTGACAAGACCAATGAGCTCAACATCTGCGCGACACCGCCGGGTCCGGATTTGCCGGGGCACTTTCCATGAACACGCGGAAACGCAATCGTCTACGGCGCTATACTTTAGAAGTTCTGGGTCGAACAAAATTACCATGATCTTGATATCATCACCGACAGGCCGCGCACAAGAAAGCACGCGCACACTTTCTTCGCGCGCATCAGAACTGCACGCGGTTAGCACGACCCCAAGCGTGGAACGAAGCTTGGCATTGACGAAGAATGGCCAAGCAGCGCTCGTCGGCTACGTCGGCAGACAGAGAGCGCCACGCGCTCACATCATCAGCATAAAGAACTTAATCGAAAGCCCGGACTGCCAGGCAGAAGTGACTCGTAGAGCTTCCCTAAGAGCGAAGCGGCGAAGCTAGACAGTAATTCCAGCGCGCTGGGGGGCTAGTTGACAAAAACAACTCGACGGAAAGTTTGTAGTTTTTGACCTACATAAAATAATGTTCTCGGAATTTGAACATTCGTTGAGGCTCTGATATTTTTGTCGCCACATACTCGATCTTCTTCCCGCTCGCCATCACATTGTCAGGTCGATCGGGTACCTACTACTATCAGGAAGCACTCTGGCGGGATCGGCTGTTTAGTGTCATCTTGGCAGGTACTGTCGGTTTCTTAACTTAACTCGAGCTATAGATGAACCACACGGCTGTTCGGCACAACAATCGGAAGAGAATCCTCAGAAGCGCTAGTCTCAAGTATCCAGGTGCCCGAACTCGGTCTGCCACCAAAACTGGGTCCGAAAAACTAGTTGTACTCTGCTAGATGTTCCAAAATGTTGATGATTTTCTTGATAAAACTCGAGGTGCATGAGCTACAGAGCTGTTCGGCACAGCAACCGAAAGACAACCATCAGGAACACTAGTACGAAGTATCTAGATGCCCGAATTCGGTCTGCTACCAGAGCTGGAACCAAAGAACTACTCGTATTCTGATTGTTGTGAGATGATGATGAAAAGCTTCTCAACGTAACTCGACCTGCAGATGAGCTGCAAAACTGTTCGGCACAACAATCGAAAGGGAATCATCAGGAGCGCTAGTCTCAATTATCTAGATGCCCTAACTCGGTCTGCTACCTGAGCAGGGTCCGAAATACTATTCGTACTCTGCTAATTTCTAAAGAGATCATGATGAGTTGCTTGATGTAACTTGAGCTGCAGACGACCTAGAGAGCTGTTTGGCACAGCAATCGGAAGGAAATCATCAGGAACGCTATACTCAAGTATCTAAATACCCGAACTCGGTCTGCTACGACAGTTGGAACCCAAAAATAAGATTGCTCTGCTAATGTTTCAGAGATGATGATGCCTTTCCTGATGTAACCCGAGCTGCAGATGAGCTTAGAGCTGTTTGGCACAGCTACCTGGCGAAGATCATCAGAAGTGCTAGTTCCGAGGGTGGAAAGCACACCGCTCGACAGGGAACCATCAGACGTCGCCTGTAGCATCGGGACGTATGAGATTGGCCTGCTACCAAAGTTACAATTTAGCACTCTGCAACATTTGGTCAAAGATAATCCTGTATCGAATTCAAGTTGTAGGCTGCTGTTCCTCCTCCCCCCTTCCCCTCTTCCTTCCTTCTCCTCCTCATCCACCTCCTCCTACCCCACCTCGTTCTCCTTCTCCTCCTCCTTCGCCTCCTCCTTCTCCCCTCCTCCCCCACTTCCCCTCCTCCTCCGCCTCCTCCTTTTTCATTTATGTTTTCTTCCTCCTGTTCCTCCTCCTCCTCCTCGTCCTCCTCCTCATCTTCCTATTCCTCCTCCTCCTCTTCCTCCTTCATCTGCCCCCTCTCCTTCTCTTCCATCTCTTCCCCAGCCTCCTCCATCTCTTTCTCCTCACTCCTTCTTCCGCTCCACGTCCTCCCCCATGGAACCGCACCCTTGCGCGCGCGGAATGCGCACCCCATTCAAGATATCGCTCGGAAGCTCTACGAGCTCCCGGCGGTAACCAAGATTGACGGTTCACCGCCGGCTCCCACATTTGAGAATTCGTTTTTGGAAGTGGCTCGTAGAGATTCCCTGAAAGCGTTACCGGCGAAGCTAGGTACCTACTACCGCCAAACAGCACTCGGGCGGGATCGGCTGTTCGGGTCATCTAGAGATTTAGGAGAGCTACAAAACTGATAGGCACGCCTAATCCGTGTGGAATCGCCAAGTGCGTTAATCTGGAGAATCTAGATGTGTGAACTCGTTCTGACACCAGCTGGGTCCGCGAACTATTCGTACTCCGTTTTGGAAGAAATGATGGTGGATTTCTTGATTTAACAGATCAGCTACAACGCTGTTCGGCACAGCAATGACGCGTGACTCTGTGACCACCTACCAGACCACCCGAAAACCTCAATTTGACCCGAATTTCGGTTCGGGAGGGGCACGGGCACAATTAGGGGTAAATTATCAGACGCGCATGTCCAGACTGCCCAGACGCCCAACTTGGTCTGATACCAAAACTGGGTCCAAAAAACGATTCGTACTCTGCAAAATCTTAGAGAGATAAACCAAAACTGGGTCCGAAAAATGCAAGCTGCAAATTTCTAGAGCGATGATTGGGATAACTCGAGCTGCAGATGAACTACAGGGCTGTTTGGCACCAATCGGAAGGGAATAATCAGACGCGTCGCTCTGAAATTTCCAAATGCCCGAACTCGTCACGCTTCCAAACTTGGATACAAAACGTGCTCTGTACTCTACTCCTTTTTTCAGAAATGACGAAACCTTACTTGATCCCCCCCTGCTCCAGTCCTGGTGGAAACCGAGATTGACGATCTACCGCCGGCTCCCAGTAATCGATTATGGCGCGCTCGACAGTGTAATTCTCAAGGCTCTAAATGCAATATTTCGATCAAAACACCTGCGGGAACCGGGTCCTCAGAAGGCAAATTTCGAGACGATGGCTCTAGTCGTGGGTAGGTTGTGCCACGCTTGCCTGTCAAATTCTCAGGCTAACGCTAATTTACTCTTGCAAAACGCGGAGCAACCGTCTGTCGGGGTGACTTTTTCGAAATGACATGTCTGTGTCATTTTTTAACTTCAGCTGTCTCGTCGGAATCTAAACGCTCTACGAGGGTCCCGGCCGTGACCTGATCGATGGTTCATTGCCGGCCCCCGCCGCCAACTGGGCGAACGACGCGACGATCTGGCGACGGTTTTTCGAGAATTGTGAGAGATTCACTCATAGAACTTCCCAAAAAGCGAAGCGGCGAACCTGAGACTCGCTCGGCGGCTAGTAAACCTAAAATCTCGACAAGGGTGCTGCGTGATTCAGTCGGTTTGATTCGATTTCTCGAAATCTCAACATTCTTTAAAATTCTGAAACTGTTCTCTGAACTTCGACATTATTTCCGCTCGTCATCTCAATCTCAAGTCGATGGGATACCTACTACTGCCCAAAACACATCGGCGGGATGCTGTGTACTGGAGCTGTATGACAGCACAAGCTGATAGGCACACCTCATCGATCTGTGTATCGTCACCAAGTCACATAGAATTCAAAAAATGCAAGCGGGCACAAACCATTCCAACAGGGCCGCCAAAACCTGCTCGACAAACCGGGGGCGGGGGGGAAAGCAGAAAAAACAAGAAACGGAAACACAAGACCAAAAAAAAGAAAAAAACAAAAAAAAAAAAATACACTGAGTAAAAGAGAGAGAGAGAGAGACAGAGAGAGGGAGAAAACGACACTGAAAAAAAAAAAACAAAGAAAACAACACCAAATAAACAAGGAGCAACGATAAACAACGAAGAAAAAAAAAAGAGGGAAAAAAATAAAGAAAAACATAGAACGGCACAACGCGCCCTGCGATTACGCAGCGAGCGCGCCCTGCGCACCACGCAGGCGGTCAAAAAAAACAAAAAGGAAGGGCAACAAAAATAACAACGATGGACGGCAACAACCAACAACAAAAATAATAGAAACAAAAACGAAACCGAAGAAAAAAAGAGAACGAACGGAAAAAAAAATAAAAACTGGGAAAAAAAACGGAATTAAAAAAAAACAAAAAAAAACAATCTATCTCGAAAAAACTGCCCAAACACAACACACAAGCCAACAAACCGCCAAACGCCAATGTCGAAAACGGCGCACTTCGTGCACAACGAACGGCGATAACGCATCTAACGTGAAACGAATTAGAATGCAGGGATCGACCACTTCACGGAAATGCCTGGAATGAGCGCGAATCGGATTGGAAAAATTCCTTTTACTGGTGCCGGTTCAACACCAAAAAAAAACCCTCTGAATAAGACCCAGGTTAGCCATATTTTCTTCGATAACCAAAAAAACGAACGTGAAAACGTGGATGCTACTTATATCTAATGCCCACGGTACGGATTTTTTTTTGTTTCTATGCGACCTCTCAAAAACAATGCGATCTCACCATTTATCCTCTAATGAACCGAAAGGGCGCCTCCGGCTAAAAATTTAAGCAAAACAACACAAACCCAAACAACATTGTATTCGAGTGACAGCCGAGAAAAGGGGGAGGAAGGGAAGGGGAAGGAAGGAGGGGGCAAGGGCAGGAAAAAGAGGGGAACAAACAAGCAGCAGGAGGGAAGATAAAGCGACAGGGAAAAACGAGATCAAAAACGAAACAAACACAACCTGAAAATCGAAACATGCGTCAAAACACAAATCCTGTACTCGATGCCTGACCTTATAACAAGACACGCTCGGCGTCCCTTCAACCACACTCGTATACACAACTCTGCACCGCACTTACAGTTACAAAGAACATCCAAAACTTTAAAATTTCTTCATGCCGGGCGGTTTCGCGAAACAATCTGCAAACCTTCCTTCAAAAACTGCGTTTGCAAAACCCCATCAAATAACTCCACTGCTGCACCGACGCCAACGCGTCGGCATCGGACGTGCAAAGAGAAAAACACGAAAGCATTCAAATCATTGGCGTCTGAACAAAAAACTTTATACGCGAGGAAAACAATAGATTCTGCACTTTAACGAACATAGATTTTGTGTTTTTTTGGCATCACACACAAGCGGTTTTTCCTTGATACAAATATGATGCAATCGCGACGATGATGGTTTCAAACCTAAAAGATGAACCGAATGGGAAACAGAACATAAACACCAAAAACAACAAGAATAATATAATTTCGAAACTAATTTCTGATCATAGTCTCTTATCTGTCACTGACAAATAAATTCTGAAATCGCAAACTTCAAAACTATATCTCCTTTTCGAATGATTCTTAAGCAGCTGCGATAGTGTCGAACCGCATGGATAATATTTTATCCAAGAATCAAGATAATATGAACACAAATTGGAAATGATCACCTCTGTCAAACACGCCGAAAACAATTTCTGAATTATTTCTGATTTATTGCTAGACCTTCATTCTTTAATATTGGTTAATTGTTCGATATTGATCAACTTGAAAACAAAACTACCTAATTGGACAACCACAATCGATAGTGATTCGATGCACTAAATAATTTATGGTATTCGATATGCTGAATAATCTGAATATCTAGGAACGACTTTTGTTCGAACAAGACTAGTTTATTATTTTTAAAATATTTCTCTGTAAATATTGCAATATATATCTCTTTTATTAATTGAATAACAATACTAAAATTTCTTAGTACTAAAACTTGAATAACTTTAGAATCTATTCTTTATACTGAACATATCGAATTTAATTGATGTTCTAATCTTAGATAAACTATACCAAAATCAATGATTATGGTAAGATTTTTTTTTTTTTTTTTTTTTTTTTTTTTTGAATTATTTCAAAATTTGATTTTTGTCTTCCTTCTTAGTTTTATAACATCTTTCAATTTGTAATACTCCAAAGTATGTATTATTCTGGTTGACAGACACATAATTTAAATGAATCGAATAATTTCTTGAATGAATGAAATATTCAGCAAAAAAATGCTAAAAAAACAAACATTGCTGCTCGTATATTCGATATGCTGAATAATCTCAATATCTAGAAACGACTTTTGTTCGAACAAGACTATTTTATTATTCTGAAAATATTTCTCTGTAAATATTATCGGATTTATTGAGTAAAGTACAATATTAATTAAAATTTCTTAGTACTAAAACTTGAATAACTTTAGAATCTATTCTTTATACTGAACACATCGAATTCAATTGATTTTCTATCCTAGATAGACTATATTTCAAGATTTGATTTTTGTCTTCCTTCTTAGTTTTATAACAATATCTTTTAATTTGTAATACTCCAAAATATGTATTATTCTGGTTGACAGAAGCATAATTTTAATGAATCGAATAATTTCTTGAATGAATGAAATATTTAGCAAAAAATTGCTAAAAAATCAAACATTGCTGCTCGTACTAAATTTGTTTCTTTGCTTTTTTAACCGTCTGTACTCTGCTACTCGTGACCTATTCTCAAACTGAAAACGATTTTGCTTATTTGCATCACATTTACCCGAAAAAATAGACACTTCCAATTCGATATTTATTATCCGAATGTTTGAATCGGTAAAACAAATATTTAGCCTTAAATTACATAAAGAAGAATCACATATGAATGTCTTCATACCATGAAACGTTTCGAAAGAACTCGAATTCAATTTGTCGACTAGAATAATATACGTATTCCCTAATGCCAATATTAATTTACTGTAACATGTTATGCAACGCATTCACCGTGATCTCAAACATCCATCATGCTTGGATACACTATACACATATAAACCATCTTGTTTAATATTTCGAAATACGCAACTTGCAGGTCTCATACTTCTAAACACTTTTAATGAAACCACACATCCGAAGATTTTAAAACAAACAATAACGTGCACCACATGTCTTAATACACATGTTTAAACAATAAAACTTCGAAATTTCGAAAAACAAATCTTTAAATTTGTAAATTGTGCAAACAAACGACACGATAAACTGTCCGTCTGCTTGTTATGGAAAAACAAGGCTCCACGATGTATGTGTATATATGTATGTATATATGTATGTATGTATATATATGTATATATATATATATATATATATAATATATATATATCTATATATAATATTATACATACATCTTCTCTCCCTCTCTCTCTGGCTACATATAATATATATATATATAATTAATTATTATATATATCTATATATATATACATACATCTCTCTCTCCCTCCCTCTCTGACTATATATATATATATATATATATATATTTATATATATATATACCTGATACGACCACCCTTCGGGTGATACGAGGTTCGGGGGGGGGGCAAAAAAAAAAGGGACCAACGTCTCACTCGACGTCCGACAACTCTCGATCTCAGTATCGGTCTCGCTCGATTCTATCTCACAATTGATCTGACTATCGATCTCGCAATCCGGTTAATCCAGATTCGGTCTCCATTATCGATATATATAAATATATATATATATATATATATATATATATATATATATACTATGAATAATATATATATATATATATCACACAACCGCTCTCACAATCAACGTCATCATCATCATCATCATCAACAACGTCAACATCAACATCATCACCAACATCATCATAATCGGGACACCGTCCTCGTCATCAACACCAACATCATCATCATCATCATCATCATCACGGTCATCAACATCATCGGGACACCACCATCATCATCATCACCATCATCACAATCATCATCATCAACAGCAGAATCGGGACACAGTCATCGTCATCATCATCATCAAATAGCTCCGACACTGCTGCACCGACGCCAACGCGTCGGCATCGGACGTGGAAAGAGAAAAACACGAAAGCATTCAAATCATTGGCGTCACTGAACAAAAAACTTTATACGCGAGGAGAACAATAGATTCTGCACTTTAACAATACATAGATTTCTTGTATTTCTTGGCATCACACACAGGCGGTTTTTCCTTGAGACAAATATGATGCAATCGCGACGATGATGGCTTCAAATCTAAAAGATGAACCGAGTACGCAAGGGAAGGCGAAACAAAAAACATGCACAAAAAACAACAGGAATAATATAGTTTCGAAACTAATTTCTGATCGTAGTTTCTTACCTGTCACTGACAAATAAATTCTGAAATCGCAAACTTCAAAATTATATCTCCTTTTCGAATGATTCTTAAGCACCTGCGATAGTGTCGAACCACATGGATAATATTTTATACAAAAATCAAGATAATATGAACACAAATTGGAAATGATTACCTCTGTCAAACACGCCGAAAACAATTTCTGAATTATTTCTGATTTATTGCTAGACCTTCATTCTTTAAAATTGGTCAATTGTTCGATATTGATCAACTGGAAGACAAAACTATCTAATTCGACAACCGCAATCGATAATGTAAATTCGATGCACTAAATATTTTATGGTATTCGATATGCTGAATAATCTGAATATCTAGAAACGACTTTTGTTCGAACAAGACTATTTCATTCTTTTTAAAATATTTCTCTGTAAATATTGCAATATATATCTGTTTTATTAATTGAATTATAATATTAACTAAAATTTCTTACTACTAAAACTTGAATAACTTTAGAATCTCCATGAATATTCTTTCTACTGAACACATCGAATTTAATTGAATTTCTACTAAAATCAATAATCCTGGTAAGAATTTCTACTTGGGTTTTTTTTTGTATAATTTCAAGATTTGATTTTTGTCTTCCTTCTTAGTTTTATAACATTATCTTTCAATTTGTTATACTCCAAAATTTGTATTATTCTGGTTAGCAGAAAAATAACTTAAACGAAATCGAACTTTAATTTCTTAAATAAATGAAATATTTAGTAAACAAATTGCTAAACAATCAAATATTCCTGCTCGTACTAAATTTGTTTCTTTGCTTTTTTAACCGTCTGTACTCTGCTACTCGTGACCTATTCTCAAATTGAAAACGATTTTGCTTCTTTGCATCACATTTACCCGAAAAAAAATATATAGACACTTCTAATTCGATATTTATTATCCAAATGTTTGAATCGATAAAACAAATATTTAGCCTTAAACTACATAACAAAGAAACACATATGTATAATCATATTTGAAATTCACGAACTGAAACTAGACAAACAAATATGAATATCTTCATACCATGAAACGTTTCGAAAGAACTCGAATTCAATTTGTCGACCAGAATAATATATGTATTCCCTAATATGATGCCAATATTAATTTACTGTGACATGTTATGCAACACATTCACCGTGATCTCAAACATCTATCATGTCTGGATACACTATACACATATAAACCATCTTGTTTAATATTTCGAAATACACAACTTGCCCCCTATAGGTCTCATACTTCTAAACCACATACACTTTTAATGAAACTACATATCCGAAGATTTTAAAACAAACAATAACGTGCACCACATGTCTTAATACACATGTTTAAAAAATAAAACTTCGAAATTTCGAAACAAAACATAATTAAATTTGCAAATTTTGCAAACAAGCGACACGATAAACTGTCCGTCTGCTTGTTTAAATATCACCGAATCTGTCCACAACCATTATGCACATGGAAAAACAAGACTCCACTATGTATGTGTATATATGTATGTATGTATGTATATATATATATATATATATATACATACATCTCTCTCTCCCTCTCTCTCTGGCTATATATATATATATATATATATATATATACATACATAAATCTCTCTCTCCCTCTCTCTCTGACTATATATATATATATATACCTA
>CAUYUJ010000102.1:42500-50000 GCA_963575745.1 Prorocentrum cordatum | reverse complement strand
TCCTCATCATCCTCATCATCATCATCATCATCATCATCATCATCATCATCATCATCATCATCATCATCATCATCATCTTCATCATCATCACCACCACCACCACCACCACCACCATCATCATCATCATCATCATCATCATCATCATCATCATCATCATCATCATCATCATCGTACTCCCCCGCGGGTCCTTCCGTTCCGTTCCTCCTCCTCCTCCTCCTCCTCGGTTTTCTCCTCCTCTTCAATTTTTCCCTCCTCCTCCTCCTCCTCCTCATCATCAGCATTTCATCATCATCATCATCACATTCATCATCAATTCATCATTAATATCATTATCCATCATCATCATCATCCATCATCATATCATCTCATCAATCTTCATCATCATCATCATCATCATCATCATCATATCTCATCATCATCATCATCTCTTCTCCTCCTCCTCGTGATCCTCATCCCTCGTTTTCCCATCCTCCTGCCTCCTCCTTCCTCCTCCTCCTCCTTCCTCCTCCTCCTCATCCCTCTCCTCCTCCTCCTCCTCCTCCTCCTCCTCCTCCTCCTCCTCCTCCTCCTCCTCCTCCTCCTCCTCCTCCTCCCCCTCGGCCTCTCCCATCCTCCGCCTCCTCCTCCCCCAGCTGGCCGCCGTCTTACACGAACACTGCCAAACCCGACGGGCTGGCGTTTTCCTAATTACACTTCGTGCAACTTTCGGGGGGGGGGATAGTATTTTTCCCAACCCTCCTTGGTTGGGTATTCGTTTTGAATAGAGCAGTGTGGTCTCCACTTCCTCCTTCCCGTCCCGTCTCCCTCTTGCCTCCTCCTGTCTTGCTTGCGGGGGGCTGCGATCTGTGAAACTGTCGCCACTTTCGAGGCTTGCTGGGGGGCCCAGCACAGTGACGCCACGGGCGGACCCAAATTAGACCTCGCCATCCCTGGGGGGCTGCGATCTGTGAAACTGTCGCCACTTTCGAGGCCTGCTGGGGGGCCCAGCACAGTGGGTACGCACCGCGGACTCAAATTAGACCTCGCCATCCCTGGGGGGCTGCGATCTGTGAAACTGTCGCCACTTTCGAGGCCTGCTGGGGGGCCCAGCACAGTGACGCCACGGGGATTCCAAATTAGACCTCGCCATCCCTGGGGGGCTGCGATCTGTGAAACTGTCGCCACTTTCGAGGCCTGCTGGGGGGCCCAGCGGAGTGACGCCCTACGGGGATTCAGATTAGACCTCGCCATCCCTGGGGGGCTGCGATCTGTGAAACTGTCGCCACTTTCGAGGCCTGCTGGGGGCCCAGCACAGTGACGCCACGGGCGGACCAAATTAGACCTCGCCATCCCTGGGGGGCTGCGATCTGTGAAACTGTCGCCACTTTCGAGGCCTGCTGGGGGGCCCAGCACAGTGACGCCACGGCGGACCCAAATTAGACCTCGCCATCCCTGGGGGGCTGCGATCTGTGAAACTGTCGCCACTTTCGAGGCCTGCCGGGGGGCCCAGCACAGTGACGCCACGCGCGGACCCAAGTTAGACCTCGCCATCCCTGGGGGGCTGCGATCTGTGAAACTGTCGCCACTTTCGAGGCCTGCTGGGGGGCCCAGCACAGTGACGCCACGGGCGGACCCAAATTAGACCTCGCCATCCCTGGGGGGCTGCGATCTGTGAAACTGTCGCCACTTTCGAGGCCTGCTGGGGGGCCCAGCACAGTGACGCCACGCGCGGACCCAAATTAGACCTCGCCATCCCTGGGGGGCTGCGATCTGTGAAACTGTCGCCACTTTCGAGGCCTGCTGGGGGGCCCAGCACAGTGACGCCACGCGCGGACCCAAATTAGACCTCGCCATCCCTGGGGGGCTGCGATCTGAGATCCCCGCTTTCGAAGTGGCTAGGGTTGCTCAGGGATTGCAACTAATCAGCTTTATCTAGTTTTTGTCCTGAAGCCAATTTCCTGCGAGTCTCCCGAATTCCGTCTGCAGACGTATGTAACCCTCGCTCCGTCATCGCCCCCCTTATAAAGTGTCCTAAACTATTCCCTCGTTTGCGCAGGGGTTGGGTACGTCGCCAGGATAATTTTTCGTTCCCGGGCGTTGGCACGGGACGAGTTGAATGATACACTTGCGTTGCAATCGATTGCAATCCATTGGATTGCAAACGATTCGATTGCAATCCATTGGATTGCAATCGATTGGATTGCAATCGGTTGAATTGCAATCGATTCAATCGATTGGATTGCAGGGGAGGGACAGGACGGAAGGGAGGGAGGGGAGGAGAGGGAGGGGAGGGAGGAGATGGAACGAAGGGTGTGGAGGGAGGGGAGGGAGCGGAGGGAGGTGGGGAGGGGGATTGCAGTGGAATGGAGTGCAATCGATTGCAAGCGATTCGATTGGGATTTTCGATCGTCGATCGTTGATCGTCGATCGTCCATCCTCGATCGTGGATTGTTCATTTTGGATCGTCGGCGAAAGGGAGGGCGGAGGCTCCGGGGGCTGGGCGGCCAAAGGGGGCAAGGGGGGGGGGCAAGCTTCCAAGCCCCCCCCCCCTTTGGCACAAAGGGGGGGAGGGGGGGGGAGCTTCCAGCAGGGCGGCTCCAAGGGAGGGGGGGGGTAGCTTAAGCACCCCCCTCCCTTTGGAAAGGGGGGTAGGGGGGGGTAGCTTCCGGGGCGGCCAAAGGGGGGGGGAGGTGGGTAGCTTCCAAGCCACCCCCCCCTTTTGCACGAAAGGGGGGGAGGGGGGGGTGCGCGCTCTCTCTCAACTGCGGACAGAATAGGC
Organism: Prorocentrum cordatum; assembly: GCA_963575745.1. Lineage (NCBI taxonomy): Eukaryota > Dinophyceae > Prorocentrales > Prorocentraceae > Prorocentrum > Prorocentrum cordatum. The sequence continues at coordinate 47,242 of CAUYUJ010000102.1, read as the reverse complement.
CAGAAAGATTTCAAAAGCATTCTTGAACGTTTAATATAGGGTGAATGTTGCAAACCTCGTCAATCAACATGTATTAGAGGAGTCAACCAGTCCCGATGAACGTGCTCTAATGTTTGCCGAAACATTGGCAAATTCTGCGTGTGTGGCGCGCTACTTCGTATAAGTACATTTTTCTTGTATTGCAGAAGCGCAGACGCAACAACGCGAGATTCAATTTATTGAATTCTGCATTAATTTTCACGTATTCCCTCATGGTGGCGTTTCTGATGTCATGTAACATGAAAATGTTGGAATCATCTGTTGCGCTAATCGAATTGATCCGTTCTGTAGAATCAGGCCTAAAACATATACTTTGGTTTTGTGTAATTTATAATTTCAGATATTTAGTGCCATAATTCTCTTGGTTTTATCAAAACACAGTATATATTTCACAATAAAAAACGAAATGCTCTTTTTAGCAGGTCGAATGACAAACGACATATGTGTTTTCATAAAAAACACTCCTCAATCATATTTATTGTTGTAATCTTTGTGCTGGCTCATGATCTCTGAAGTCTCATATTTAGCTGTTTTCATATGGCCCACTCATGTTTTCACTATCAACGAAAAACTTGAAGTTGCTTTTCACAGAATAAGTTTTTATTATTCGATGTGTTAGTTATCTAACATAATTCCAGGTGCGTATGTTCAGTTTCTATAAAACATTAGTTTTCTTAGTTTTTCCCCCGGGAATACCGAGAACAGTGTGTTCAACGGCAGTGTTAGTTGTTTATATGTGAGATCGTTATAGCTAATTGTATGTCATTATTTTCTCGTTGTCAGATTGGGATTTCATCTCTCTCTCTCTCTCTCTCTTTATACAAGCAAATACGTTTTTTTTTTTTTTGTGTGTGCGTGTGTGTGTGTGTATGTGTGTGTGTGTGTGTGTGTGTTTTGTTATATATATGAGCAATGTTTCGCCTCAGGTTGTTCGTACTTATTCGTGCTCACATATTTATTGGTTTATCGTGTTCTTCCGTATATGGTTTGTCTTGAACATTACATGTTCGATTTTTTCGGCTTCATTCGCATTTGAATATTTTAGGTTGCGTAACTTAGTACGGTCGTTCATTTTTTAATATATATATATATATATATATATATATATAAAAAAAAAAAGTTTGTGCATTTCGCGTCATGCAAGGTAGGCAATTCAATCCATGTTTGGAAAATGAAATATATTCAGCCGCTAGATGACACTAACTTGTGATAGGTCCATTATTTAATGTGTGTTTTTTCTTTCCATTTTTAAATAATTTCATATTCGATAGACAAGATCGTTTCAATGATCAATACTAGTGTTGTTCATCATATCAGATGTGTACTTCCCTACATTATAGAATCCAACAAATGAAGTCTTTGGTTTCATGTTCCCTCCTTCCTCCCTCCTGTTTTTTCCCCCCATTTCTCTCTCCCTTTCTCGTTCCCCTCGCCTCCCCTCTCTCCCTTCCGTCCTCTTCCTGCTGCCGTTGTTCGTGTCGCTGTCCGCCGCCGTGTCCTTTTCGACTCTTCGCCTTTCTCTTTCCCCCCGGCCCCCTGGCATGAAGTGCCAGGTACGCGCTTCGCGCATCGCCTCTTTCGGGGCTTGACCCTCCCAGCTCGCCTCCAGTTCCTCTCTCTCTCTCTCTCTCTTCTCGTCGTGTGTAATCTGCTGCTGCTTTCCTTTCTCCCTTCCTTCTTCCGCGCCTGTCCCCCCGTCCCCCCTCCTCCCCTTCTCTCCGCCTTCCTTGCTCCTTCTGTGGGCTTCTCTGCGGCTGCGAGAGGATCCGGCGACCGGACCCCTACGCGGAGGCCTGTTACGAGCAGATCCTCTGTAACACACAGACAATAAGCTTTGGGAGGCCGATCGCCTGAAAATGCTTCCAGAAAGCCAGCCGACAACATGAAATTCGAAGAACCTGTCTGGTAATTCGATGCATTGAACAACTAATTCTGAAACCTGGAAACCAAATCCTCGAGGAAGGGAGCAATGTATGTCTGATTAAAATATTGTTGCCTTTGAAACATGCGTTCTCTTCCTCGAAAAGACACGAACACATATAATACATACTTCATTTTCTAAGAATCGTAGTCTTTTGATCTATTCATAAAGAAATATTCCGCGACTTAATACGTTTCTAAAAGGTAGTATATGTATATGCACGAACAACAAATATTAACTCGCAAATTAATACTCTCCTACCGGTGGTATACGTATATCCACGATAAATTACTCCGACGGTAGGACCCCGCACGAGAATCTGTTTAGCTTAACCTTTGCCCTTTCCTCCTCCTCCTGGCGGACACCCTCTCCTCTCGCCCTTTGCACTGCGCTCTATTCCTCATTCTATTCCTCTTCCTACTTCTCCTACTCCTCCTCCTCCTCCTCTTCCTCCTCCTCCTCCTCCTCCTCCTCCTCCTCTCGCGCCACCTCCTCCTCGTCGTCGCCCTCCCCCGCGCCCCTTCCCTCCTCATCCTCCTGCTTCTTTTCCATGTGCACCTCCCGTTCCCCCTGGTCGTGGCAAGCAACTCGATTTTCCTCGGCGCCGTCGCCGCGTCGGCCAGCGCGCGCGCGTTTGCCGACGGCTAGATCGCGAAGCCGTCGGGGCAACCCTTCGGGCCAGGCCGTTGGGGCAACCTCGCAGGCCGCGGGGGCGCGGGGGCCAGCCGTTGGGACAGCCCCGTGGGCCTCTAGGCGCGCGCCGCGGCGCTCAGGCGGGCGGCGGCGCGAAGCCCAGCTCTGCCGCGAGCTGTTCCGCCTCAGCCCTGTAATCCACCGCTCTCTTGCCGATCTCCTGGAGCGCCTTCCGCAGTGGCGCCGGCGGCCCGCGCTCCAGGAACTCTCGCGCGGGCGGCCGCAGGATCAGCGTGTTCCGCATGCGCGTGGCGCGGGGGAACGTGACGTAGAGGTGCAGCCGCCGCATCTCGTCGGACATGCCCGTGCGGCCAGCGTCCTCATCCCTGGCGCAGTCGATGGTGACGCCCATGCGCAGCGTCTGGCCCTGCGACAGCGTGGAGGTCAGGTAGGGCGCATGCGTCAGGGTGAACCCCGAGCGGCGCGCAGTTTGCGCCCCCGAGCTTTGCCGCGTGAGCTCCTGCTCGCTGGGCCTGAACATGAGCAAGCTCCTCGCCCGCGATTCGGCCTCGCCGTCGTCGGCAGCGCCATCGGCGCCCTGCAGCAGCACCTCGGCGACCTCCTTGTAGATCGGGGACTCCTGGAAGCCGTGCACCTGCAGCCAGATTTCCTGCGGTAGGAAGCGGGGGCGGAAGAGCTGGCCCGGCGCGCGCTCCTCGTAGCCCCGCTCGTCGTCCGCGTGGAACTCGAAGGACGCGACGGTGGCCCGTTGCTCCTGCACGAGCCCCAACTTCTTCAGCTCCTCCTGCACGGCCGTGAACCGGACCTCCATGCCGACGTGTGCTGGTAAGACGCCGTGGATGTCTCCCGTCTTGTGCGTGTTCGGGACGTTCAGGAGGCGCCGGCCTGCGTCTGGGTCGCCTTGAACCGTGCCGCACTCGTCTACGGCCTGCAGGAAAACGAGGGGGGCGCCGAGGCGCCGCGCGTCGCGACGAGCGCGCGTGTTGATCCACCTCGCCAGCGTCTCCCAGTAGATGCCCATGCCGTAGCCGAGCCGGACATTCTCGTGCTGGTGCCGTGGGTCCAGGACGCCGTGGTTGTCCGAGGCCAACGTCTTCTCCCAGGCAGACCAGACCTCTGGTGGGAAGCGCTTGCCCTCGCGCATGCAGCCCAAGAACGCGGTCAGAGGGCCCCCCGGCTCGAAGCGCTTCGTGCCCTTCAGCTCGAAGACGCAGGGGATCTGAGAGAAGACCCTGATGGCGTGCTGGATCTCCACCGTCGGCGGCTCCGCGTACTTGTGCGACCCTTTTCCGTCGTCCAGGCGCTCGTTCACGTCCGTCAGGAGCCCGATGCTGCCGGTGGGCTTCAGCTGCAGGAAATCGCCGAGGTGCAGCACGATGGGGGCGCGTCCGAAGTGGTGGTGCGGCCGCTTGTAGGTGGACTCCTGCGCGTCGTGCGTGTCACTGCGTCCGTGGCAGGCGCGAAGGTCCAGCGCGTTGTGCAGAGCTGCCGCCGCCATGCTGACCTCCTCGATGACCAGAGCGCGGACGTGCTCCCACAGCAATTTCAACCTCTTCTGCATGCCCCCCGGTCTCATCTTCGCGTTGATGTACTTCTGGACTCGCAGGGCACAGGCGTTGTGCAGCGTTCTAGCCCTCACAGTCTCCGTGGAGATGTTCTTCGCCTGCGCGTTCGAGGAGGCCACGACCATCATGGCGCCCTTGTCCGTCGACGACGGGGGCCACAAATGCTCCGCCACGGGGAGGACGATCTTCTGCACCGCGTGCGTCTTCCCCGAGCCACCCTGGCCCAGCAGGAGCAAGTGCGTCACTTTTCTCTCGCTCCAGGGCTTCTTCTGCACGTCGTCCTCCCAGGCGTCGTCGCAGGCCTTGGCGAACTTTGCGACGAAGAGCGTCTGGCCCCGCGTGAGTCTCTCGTTCTCCGGCAACCCGGCGACCAGGGCGGCGATGTGCGCGCTGGGCGTTGAGTGCGCGCTGCGGGCAGAACTGGCCGCGGCGGGGTCGGTGCCCAGGCCGCCAGCGCTCTCGCCCTCGCCGTCGTCGGCGCCCGCGTCATCCTCGTCGCGATTGCCCTGGAGGCGTTCGTCATGCATGTTCCCCCAGGCGTCTCTCTCCTCGCGCGCTGCGGT
>CAUYUJ010000102.1:0-37500 GCA_963575745.1 Prorocentrum cordatum | reverse complement strand
AGAGGGAGAGAGAGAGAGAGAGAGAGAGGAAAGAGATGAGAGAGAGAGAGAGAGATTGAGAGAGAGAGAGAGAGAGAGAGGGAGAGAGCGAGAGAAGAGAGAGAGAGAGAGGAGGAGAGAGATGAGAGAGAGAGAGAGAGAGAGAGAGAGAGGAGAGAGAGAGAGGAGAGGAGAGAGAGAGGAGAGAGAGAGAGAGAGAGAGAGAGAGAGAGAGAGAGAGAGAGAGAGAGAGAGAGAGAAGAGAGAGAAAGAGAGAGAGAGAGAGAGAGAGAGAGAGAGAGAGAGAGAGAGAAAAAAAGAAAGAGAGAGAGAGAGAGAGAGAGAAAAAAGAAGAAGAAGAAGAGGAGGCGAGCGGGGAGGGCCAAGCCCCAACGGTGGCAACGCGCAAACGCGCAACGTGCATTCCATGCGCGGCGGCCAGGGGGGGAGGGGGCAAGGGGCGGAGGAAAGAGGGCTCGACGACGACGGGCGAGCGACGACGACGGTGGGGCACGACCACATCCAACGACGGAGCGAGAGCAAGGAGAGCAGAAGAGGGGGGGGGAGAAGGAGGAAGAAAAGGGGATCAACCGCACCAGCCCCGGCAACGTTTTTAAAAGTGGTGCGCGAACGGGGCCCGGGGGAACAAACAAAAAGGCCAGCCGGGCGAACGCGGCGCGGCGTCTTTCGGCGATGTCGTTTACAGCGATTGAAAATCGCAATCAGACCCCGCCATTGCAATAAAGTGCAGGAGCAAGGTGTAAATTCGAGCCATGCCGACTGCCAAAAATTAAATATAGCCCGGCGACATCTAGGCTCTGCCAAATGGCGGGGGCGGCGGCGGCGAGTGCGGGGGGGGGGGGGGGGGGGCGAAGAGGAGGTGGAAAAAACGGGGGAAGACGGAAGGTCCGACACCCAGCGCTGTCCTGTGGATAACACCAAGCGTGGATATGCCTCTCCGGACAGCCAAGGTTGCAAGGTTAAGAACAGCTAGACATCCCAGGGCTGAGTGTTCACAACGCGGAAGAACCTGATTAAAACGGCATCGAGAGAGAAACTGCCGGAGGAAGAAACGCGGGCTATAGCTGGTGTTCTAGATTCAAAGACACTCCAAACATGCGCCTCGAACCCCCCGACAACTCGGAATCCGCGCGGTATCGCCTGGAGCGCGATGATGGCCCGACGCCTGATGGCCAGGCGCGAGACGAAGAAGAAAACGAGCCAAAAGGGTGGGGCCAAGACGGTGCATCTGTGCGCCATGTTCTCCTTCTCGAGCTCTCTGGAGGCATGGCCAAGAACGATGGCCCGATATCTGCGCGGGGTCGGCCAGCTTGTTACCGCGGCGCAGATCCGCGGATCGAAGCGAAAACTACGAAGCTCAGTGAAGAGCGCACTGCTGTCGATCTGTCGGAAGCGCCAGAGGCGTCAGCGCAATGCAAAACAAATCTTCTGCCCTGCGCAGTGGCAGACAGCCAGCGGAACGCAGGATGCTGAACGGCGTCGCGAGCTCCCCGCCCAGGTCCGCGCGCGATCTGGTTGGCGCCGAAGGAACCTACGCGCTCCAAGCGTGGGGCAGACGTCCTGGCAATGACTCTCTCCGTGACTTTCGAGAGCTGCGCCCTAAGCTGCATTCCAATGTGCTGTCTAAGATCGCTCAACGATCCTGTCTTGTGCGCCGACATTGTCCAATTAATTCTCCAAGCGAGCGGCCGCGCTTCTGTCGAGACATTGCGCCGGGCGAGTTTGGCCAGCGGACTGGCCGACGATTAGAACGAGCTTCTAGCACTCGGGTGGAGGTGATGTCTGGCCCAGCACCGACCTCCTCGTGCAATTTCGTCAAAAATGTTCTTCAAATGGCGCGAGCGGATGGCGGGGGCAGGGTGTTCTCGCTGCGTCGCATTTAGCTTGCGCTAGTTTTTTAAGCGGCGCTCTCTTAGCCGCGGATGGGGCGAATGAGAGCGCGCCTGAGATGAAGGAATGCACTCGGCCGTTAGCCCAGACAACGGCCAACCAATTCTCTCCGCGATGTCGTCTGGGGGAGCGGTGTCGGCCCCGAGACCAAACGCGCGGGCGTTACTTCCGACCCGCGCGCGCCGAATCAGCGCTGCCGCAGCAAACGCAAATGCAAAGAAGGCAGGGGGGCTGAGGGAGAAAGAGGCAGCGCTCGGGCAACTCGTCCCAAACTCCGTTGCAAATATCTGGATGATCGAACTAAATCAAGCTAGCGCGGTTATCTCGTGGGCGACCGAACGCGCTGCGCCGAGCCATGGTCGCGGACCCAATCTCTGAGAGAATCGCCGGCGGGGGAGGTGTGGGGAGAGAACTGGGCCCGCGAAGTGGCGTGGGCAATCGTGTCTCCCACTATGACTGATTGAACGTGGTCGGCTCCCGGCCGGGCGCGCTCGACGCCGGGGCGCTCGACGAGGGCAACCTCGCTGTAATGTGGGCGCGTGTAGACGTGGCCTGGCAATGTCTAACCGCGCGCGGCGCGTGCGCGATCCAGGCGAGCCCGGGGTCGACAATGTGATGACGTGAAGTTGCAATGTCTGTGGCCGCGTCTGCCGCAGAATGCCGCGCCGCCGCCGTTGGCGTCGCGGCCCGGGTGAGCAGTCGGCCTGTGCGCGCCGAGGTCAAGACGTGCACGGGGACCGTCTAAATGAATTTCCGTGAGACAAATAAGAGAAAGAGGGGGGGGGGAAAGGGATGAAGACGCTCCTTGTTCGGATCGCGTTGACAGTGCATTATGGATGTTAGCTTTGAGAACTGCGAGATCAGCTGAAACGAACGTGGGCTCGGGCCCAGATTTGCGCGGGCCGCCCGCGCGAGGGGGGTTCGCGGGTGCTGGCTCCCGAGATCGAGAGAGCTCATGCAAAGATCGCTGCGAGAAAGAAAAGCGAGGCGAAGGCGGCGGCCGAAGAAGCGGAGGGCCGGGTCGAACCGACTCGGCCAGGCGAGGGGCCCGCCCCCGCGATTCAAACATTAGCTTTGACCATGTCTCCGGGGCAAACCCCCTCGAAAATCCCGTGGCCGGACTGGGCTTTTTCGAATGACTTTGAATGGAAAAACGCGAAACATTAAACTGAAACGAAATCGCGACCACGATGCGCGTGCGTTGGCTGATAGGGGCTGCGGCGACGCGCGGCTGCGATCGATCTAGGGCCGCGCCCGCGCGACCGTCTGGGGGCGGGGGTGCGACCGCGCGCCGTCCTCTCCGTGGAGGGCAGGGTGCGAAGAGGGGGGCGAGGGCGAGGAAGGAAGCAAAGGAGCGGCCCCCCGCCGCCACTAGGCCGGGAACTTCAATTGGGCGAATGGCGCGAAAGATCTCCCCGCCAGATCACCGCGGCTCTGCTCGAAAGCCGGGGCGCCTTCGAAGGAAGCGACGCGCGCCTTCAATTCGGCGCGGTCGTTGCGGCCTCTGGCCGCCTGCTCGGCGAGCTTTTTGACCATCATTGACGCCCAGTTTCGACTCGAATGTATCTTGCGCGTGGCCGGCATTGACGCGGCAGAGGATTGTCGGACCAGATGAACTTCGCCCCCCTTCCACCTGCCGCGTCGAGAAACGCTCGTGCAAATTCGCAATTAGCCAACTGGGAGAATGAAGCGGAACTTGTCAGGCGATTGGTCTTCGCGCGACTGAAGATGACAGGGGGGCTCTGGCTTTGCGCGCTGATCGATGATCATGTTCGCCAGACGCTCGAACCCAACCAAACGATAATCTCAATCCGGCGCCTTGAAATCAAACGCTGCCACCTGGGGATGAGACGCGTCCAGCAACACGGAAGCCATAGGTTTCTGCGAACTCATGCCGGATGGGCGCGATTCGACGGAAGACAAACGGGAAAATGCATTGGCCAAGTCGTCTCCATCTCACTGCAGATCGCGCTTTCGGACAGAAGCCAAGGCTGTAAATGGCGTCGTCATCTGAATCCGCAGATTCGCGATCGACACCTTCGTGCCCATGTTCTGGATCATGTGGTTGAAGTAACCGCCGTCCGGAGCCGTGCGTGAAAGGGCGGGCGTTCTGACTGGCGCCCGGCGCTGTCGGGGGGGCGGAGTCCGCGCCTGGCTCGGAACCGACGCCCGAGGGGGCCGGCGGTCGACCCGACTCCTGGGAAAACTGTTCAGCTTCAGAACCTCCGCGGATGGTCGCCATTGCGTCGGCGTTGTCTGCGCCCTTCTTGCGCTGCGGAGATTTGCTGGCGGCGGCCTGAATCCGCTCGGACAGGCGCCCCCAAATATTGTCCTTCTCGGCGCCCTCGCGGGTCCAGCTCCGCGGCGTCTCCGTCGACTCGCCTGGGGGCGTTGCCGCGGCTCCGGACGTCGAGGAGGCGAGGGGCGGCGCAATGGGGCGACTCTGCTCGCCTGGGGCCGACCCAGAGGCAGGCTGACACTTGGGGTGGGCCATGCGCGACAGAAATGAAATCCCAGAACAACCGGAGTTGCTCTAGAGCCAACGCCCTTGAGCTGCAACCTGATTCCACACCTGCTTCCAGCTGTGTGACCACGAACCACACAGTGCACAATCGGAAAGCTGTTCCACTTTCAAATTTAACTCTGTTGAATGCAATGCAACATGCAACAACTGTAAATGATGACATGAAGGTAATGCACAACATATTTCCCCACATCCTGAGTGGGGTTCTTGTTTTCCCAGAACACCCTCTCCTTCCCACCCACCTCCCGCTCCATCTTCCATACAGCACAATATTATTCCTACCACACACACCATACCATACCATAGTTCCTACCACACATACCATACCATACCATACCATACCATACCATACCACCATACGTACCATACCGTACCATACCATACCATGGCGTGCGTGCCCCTCCCACCCCTCCAGGGAGGCCCCGCCTGAGCGAGGAGGGTATCGGAATACCATACTATTTACATGGTTTCGTGCCCCTCCCACCCCTCCAGGGAGGCCCCGCCTGAGCGAGGAGGGTATCGGAATACCATACTATTTACATGGTTTCGTGCCCCTCCCACCCCTCCAGGGAGGCCCCGCCTGAGCGAGGAGGGTATCGGAATACCATACTATTTACATGGTTTCGTGCCCCTCCCACCCCTCCAGGGAGGCCCCGCCTGAGCGAGGAGGGTATCGGAAAACCATACTATTTACATGGTTTCGTGCCCCTCCCACCCCTCCAGGGAGGCCCCGCCTGAGCGAGGAGGGTATCGGAAACCCATACTATTTACATGGTTTCGTGCCCCTCCCACCCCTCCAGGGAGGCCCCGCCTGAGCGAGGAGGGTATCGGAATACCATACTATTTACATGGTTTCGTGCCCCTCCCACCCCTCCAGGGAGGCCCCGCCTGAGCGAGGAGGGTATCGGAATACCATACTATTTACATGGTTTCGTGCCCCTCCCACCCCTCCAGGGAGGCCCCGCCTGAGCGAGGAGGGTATCGGAATACCATACTATTTACATGGTTTCGTGCCCCTCCCACCCCTCCAGGGAGGCCCCGCCTCCATGGTTTCGTGCCCCTCCCACCCCTCCAGGGAGGCCCCGCCTGAGCGAGGAGGGTATCGGAATACCATACTATTTACATGGTTTCGTGCCCCTCCCACCCCTCCAGGGAGGCCCCGCCTGAGCGAGGAGGGTATCGGAATACCATACTATTTACATGGTTTCGTGCCCCTCCCACCCCTCCAGGGAGGCCCCGCCTGAGCGAGGAGGGTATCGGAATACCATACTATTTACATGGTTTCGTGCCCCTCCCACCCCTCCAGGGAGGCCCCGCCTGAGCGAGGAGGGTATCGGAATACCATACTATTTACATGGTTTCGTGCCCCTCCCACCCCTCCAGGGAGGCCCCGCCTGAGCGAGGAGGGTATCGGAATACCATACTATTTACATGGTTTCGTGCCCCTCCCACCCCTCCAGGGAGGCCCCGCCTGAGCGAGGAGGGTATCGGAATACCATACTATTTACATGGTTTCGTGCCCCTCCCACCCCTCCAGGGAGGCCCCGCCTGAGCGAGGAGGGTATCGGAAACCATACTATTTACATGGTTTCGTGCCCCTCCCACCCCTCCAGGGAGGCCCCGCCTGAGCGAGGAGGGTATCCGCAAACCATACTATTTACATGGTTTCGTGCCCCTCCCACCCCTCCAGGGAGGCCCCGCCTGAGCGAGGATGGTACCGGAATACCATACTATTTACATGGTTTCGTGCCCCTCCCACCCCTCCAGCGTCGCGAGGAGGGCATCAAGAAAATGGGTCCCACGAAACCGTTAATCTCTTTATGTGGGGAACGCCGTTAGCATAATTTTTATAATCGAATAACTAACGACGGCGCTGCTCAAACTATCGCTCGTCCGCAAACAAGATAAATGGCGCTTGGATGGTCGAAGTCTAGCCCGCGTGCTCGAATTTGGGAACGCTCTAATTTCGAACTTGCAAACTAATGGGCGCATATCTGGTTCTAATGCCGAGATTGCCGTGCGAAACATTCAACGAATGTGTTGGCTGATCTTTTTCTGCTTGCCAGTTGTTCGACTTCCCAATGAAAGCGCGCCTCTAGGTGATGCCGCGGCCAAAAAACATTCGACATGAACCGAGAACGTGAGCAAACGGCAGAGACATGGAGAAAGGGATACATATATATATATATATATATATATATATATATATACATGGGGATAGAGGAGGAGAGAGAGAGAAAAGAGGAGAGAGAGAGAAAAAAAAAAAAAAAAGGAGAGAGAGAGAGAGAGAGAGGAGGAGAGAGAGAGAGAGAGAGAGAGAGAGAGAGAGAGAGAGAGAGTAGAAAGAGAGAGATAGAGAGGAGAAAAGAGAGAGAGAGGAAGAGAAAGAGAGAGAGAAGATGAGAAGAGAGCGAGAGGAGAGGAAAGAAAGGGAGAAACAGAGAGCGAGAAGAGAGAGAGAGAGAGAAGAGAGAGAGGAGAAAAAAGAGAGAGAAGAAAGAAGAGAGAAGGAGAGAGAGAGAGAGAGAGGAGAGAGAGAGGAGAGAAAAGAGTAGAGAGAGAGGAGAAGAGAGAGAGAAGAAGAGGAGGTAGGAGATAGAGAGAGAGAGAGAGAGAAAGAGAGAGAGAGAGAGATAGAGAGAGAGAGAAGAGAAGAGAAGAGAAGAGAAGAGAAGAGAAGAGAAGAGAAGAGAAGAGAAGAGAAGAGAAGAGAAGAGAGAGAGCGAGAGAGAGAGAGAGGGAGAGTGAGAGAGAGAGGAGAGAGCAGAGAGAGAATAGAGAGAAGAGAGAGAGAGCAGAGAGAGAAGAGAGAGAGAGAGAGAGAGAGAGAGAAGAGAGGAGAGAGGAGAGAGAGAGAGAGAAGAGAGAGGCGATAGAGAGAGGAGAGAAAAGAAGAGAGAGAGAGAAGGAAACACAGAAAGAAAGATAAGAAAACAAAGAGAGAGAGAGAGAGAGAAGAGAGAGAGAGAGAGAGAAGATAGAGAGGAGAGCTAGAGAGAGGAGAGGAACGAAGATACACGAGTATATAATATATAGAGAGGATCGAGAGAGAGAGAGAGGAGAGCGAGAGAGAGAGAGAAGAGAGAGAGAGAGAGAGAGAGAGAGAGAGAAAAAGAAAGAGAGAGAGAAGAGAGAAGAGAGAAGAGAGAAGAGAGAATAGAGAAGAGAGAGAGCGAGAGAAAGAGAGAGAGAGAGAGAGAGAGAGAGAGAGAGAGATAGAGAGAGAAAGAGAGAGAGAAAGAGAGAGAGAGAGAGAGAGAGAGAGAGAGAGAGAGAGAGAGAAGAGAGAGAGAGAGAGAGAGAGAGAGAGAGAGAGAGAGAGAGAGAGAGATAAAGAGAGAGAGAGATCGGACAAGTAGGCGGACCAGGGTCCGTCCGCGAGGCGCACTGCGGTGCGACAACTCGCATGCACTATTTGCGGCGGTGCAGCCTTTAGATACGAGGGCGGGCAACAAAAACCCCCTCCCCCGGCGCAGTGCGACAGACGCTACAGACGGCGGACAGACGATGATGATCTCACCTGTCAGACCGCGTGAGGAAAAAGGCCCCAACAAGAAAGGCGACGTGCTGGCACGTGGCTAGGCGGCTTGGCAGACCGCCTGTTGGGCGCTTGGCCGCTAAGCGGCGCGCAGTGACGGGGCACCCCCCGCCCCCACGCCCTGACACCGTGGACGCGGAGCCACGCGTACACACGGGCAGGCAGAAAGGAGGAGATTAGCGCGGGGCACCAGGTGGAGCGCCGCGGAACGATGACAGCATAGCTTGGATGGTGAGTGACGGCACGGCACCATCGGGCGAGGCCGTGAGCAGCTCGGCAAAGGCTCGCCCAGCGCTGTGGAGGCGCTGGAGTAGAGGGCCTTGACGAGCTTGGGCGGCGGCGAGGTCCGCGGCGAGAGCTAAGCACCTCTGCTGGAGGGCAGCCATAGCCTGTGACAGCTCGGTTTCGCGGTCGGTGAGGGGTGGCTGCTCAGTGCCAGCAGCCGAGGGCCTCGAGACAGAGGCGAGGTCCTCGGTACGCCTGTCCAAATGGTGGACTAGCGTAGTGCGGGACCCTGTACGCTGACGTCCGTCACCCTTGAAGGGTGACTGGAGGGGCCGGCGCGACCCCAGGGCTGGAGCCGCTAGGGCCACGCTCCGAGAGGTCAGGGGAGCCGCTTCCTCTCGCTCAGCAACGAAGGAAGCGTGGATGGGGCACGAGGGCCTGTCTGGTTTAGTACCCTGCGGGGGGGCTGAAGCCGCCCCCGCGGGCTGCCGGCGGTGGGGAGGCGGAGTGGTTTGCGCGGTGGGACCAGTCGTGATGCCGTGCAAGGCCGCTGAGGTCGGTCGCGTAGAAGGTTGGCGTCTCGGTGGGGCGGCATGGTCGGCAGCGTGTGGTATCGGCGGTGCGTCCTCAATGCCACTCAGTCCTCGGGGGTCGCCCAGGTCATGGTCGGCGTCTTGGCGGTGGCCGATATCATCGTATGTGGGCGTTATCGCTCTTGGGGACGGAGTCGCAGTAGGGGTCGAGAGGTTTCCCGACGGGGCGGGGTTTTCGCTGGCTGGTCCGTCGTCCAAAGCGTCCGATCCCCCACCGAAGCTGAACAGGTCATCGTCCTGCTCGTCAGCGTCTTGAAAAGGAACGGCGTTGTCATGTGGGTGCGCTGCCGCTCTCAATGGCGGAGTCGGGGGCGCCGTGCGGGTACCCGACGGGGCAGGGTTGGCGCTGGCTGGCCCGTCGCCCAGGAAGTCCAGGCCTCCACCAAAGCCGAACGGGTCGTCCTCCTGTTCGTCGAATAACACCCGTTGGGCCTCGGCCCAGAGCTCGTCGGGGTTTTGTGGGATGTCTGGTCCAGCCGCGGGTGGTGCCTGGTCAGACAGCAGGGGATTTGGTTCCATTTTGTTTAGTTCCGCAGCTGTGAACCCAGCCCTGCGGTGTGGGAGGGGGAGTGTACGATGTCTACGCTCGTAGATGGCGACAGCGACTCCATGAAGCACGGTCGCTTGGCGATGTCGTGATTTGGCAGCTTCGACGATGTCGTCTGGAAGGTTATGAGTACGTGCCGCCGCTGTGGCGAGGGCGTCAGCCTGACGATTGAACTCCTCCGCGATGGGCCCGATGAGCCCGAGGTCGATGCCCATGTCGCCCTGGTGGCTAGCGACTTTCTCGACGCGGAACATGTTTGGCTTGGCCATGACACATCGGTGGACCTTTTCCCAGAGCTCCACGTGCGTGCCCTGCGGTGGTGAGTGTCCGTCGATGATCCTTTGGAAACCGTCAACCACCGCCTGGTTGTCCACGAAGACGTGTACGGGCCGTTCGGCACATGCCGTGAGGTGGACAATGGCGAGGGTCTCCGCAAGCTGTGCGTTCTGCGTGATGCCGTGAACGCGCGCACTGTAGTTCATGCGGTGGTCGATGCCGTAGTAGACGCCGTAGCCCGCTCTTGCAAGCAATGGGATGGCTTGGTTGGTGCATGCACCGTCCGTGGCAGCGTAGACCCATGTCCAACCAGTGTCATGGTCAAGGTAGGTGGTGTAGGAGTCCTGGGCTGAAGCCGCAGGATCTCCCTCAGGTGGGGGCCGCGGTATGGGCTGAGGTAGCGGGTCCCTCGCGAGGTCGGCCTGCAGATCGAGGAGGGCTGGGTCTTCATCGAAGAGCCCGCAGTGTCTTGTGTGCGGTGGAAGACGGGCCCACTGCTCGTCACTGATGAGGGTGGTAAGAGGGACTCTTTCGCGGGCCCAGCACTTGCAGTCGCGAACAGTGTGCTCCTGAGTTTCCTCTTCCTCGTCGCAGTAACGGCAGATGGGGCTGGGGTCAGCGGACGTGTTTGATCGAGATCGTCGCTGTTGGGTGTGGTCCCCGCCCGACAGGTAGTTGAGGAGGAGCGCCAGCTGCCATGCGTTGCATTTGGCTGCTCCTTTCGTGCGGGCGAGCCACGTGCTGGCGAAAAGGTCGAGGCCCTGTCTGACAGAAGCCAGGTGTCCAAGGTCATGACGCCGTGGCTTGATTTTTCTCAGAAAGGCTCTGCGTTGTGAGGCGCGCAGCATGTGAAGGAAGGCGTTTTGGGGAAGGTTCAGCCAACTGATCTGACAGCCCCAGTCGTCGTACATGATGCCAAATGTGGGCCAGGTCCAACGGAGCTGCTGAAGCGTCTGGACAAGTCGTCCAACAGGTCCTCCCCCGAAAAGGGTCTGGACATGGTGTTGGAGATCCCTGACGAGACCGCAGAGAGTAGCGTCGCGGTTGACCTGTCGCCGCAGACACAGGAAGACTTCACGCTGCATAATGGCGTCAATCTCCAGGGCGTGTCCTGGGACGCACACGGCCATGAGAGTCCAAAACTCGACCCACCTGTTTCCCTTGGGGCGGATAGCCGCCTTAAGGGCATGGTTGTAGGCAGTTTTGACGGGGCCTGATGGGGCTTGAATGTCGGTGCCCGTGGTACAGACGCTGGCAGCAAGGGAACGGGCGTGCCGCGCCTTAATAAGCATCGGTGATGGGAGCTTGCCAATGCGCGGCAGGCGACTAGTCGCCCTGCGAACACGGGCGTCAGCGGTGGCCGTGAGGTTAAGCGCGGCTGGAGCCGGCGCTGCCTCGGCGTTGATGTAACTTCCGACGAGCTTAAAGGAGTCGACCACGCGTAAGGGCCGTTCCGCCAAAGTGAGCTGGGTAACGGCGGTGTGAAGCTCGTCAGTGAGCGCCCACCCCGCCACTTTTCCAGGATGAATGCGTTGACCAGAAAATCGATCAAACTTGGCGGTTTCATCAAGAGATTTCTGCAACTCGGGTGCGGTGTGGGTAGTGGAGTTGCTGTCGTCAACAAAGGTAGTGCTGAGTGATCGCGGAACGTATCGATGCTGTCTCTTGGTCCATACACACATGAGCAGCTTAATGTCGTCCAGGGACCAAGAGCTTCCCTGGAGGTGACCGTTTGTCCTGGCCAGTTCCTTAGAGTACGCACCGTTCATGCGGATGTAGCGTTTGTGGCGACTGTAGAAGTTTCTGCGGACAGTAACGATGTCTTGGGGACACCCCGCGTGAAGCGCGAGGTTAAGGCATATGTCCGTGATGAGATAGTCGAAACACTTCTGACGGTCCAGGGCAGCTCCAGCCAAGGGAAGGAGAAGGGCTCTGGCGTGTTCGATGCGAAGGGCGAGAGAAGTGCTGACGTCCCCAATGGTAGCTTTGGGGACAGCGCCAAAACTCGTGGCGTGGGTCCATCCTTTCCGCCAGTCCGTGAGGCTGCGGTAAGCTGGCGCTTCCCACGCATACATCCAAACGGAAAGCACCGAGAGAAGTCGTTGGTCCGTTGGGAGTTCGCCTCGGCCTTTTCGGAGGCACGGGTTTGGCACGTGGAGGAGGGGTTCTGGGATGGTGCCAGTGCGTTGCATAGCGCGTAGGACGCTGGCGAAGAGGCGAAGAATGTCGTCGGGTAACTCCTTAGCCTCCTTAGTAGTCCAGCCGTCCAGTCCCCCCGCGCGGCGCGGTGAACGGGTGCGAATGAAGTGGATGAGTTGGTCGTCGGTGAGGTGGAAAGGGGTAGCTGGTGATGGAGTAGGCAGCTCCTGTCGGTACTCGTCGTAGAAGTCGGCCCACGTCGGCATGGCTTCGGCGTCATGTCCCGCACGTGCACGGTACCTGCCCAAGATGGGCTCCCAGGTGTCGACCATGAGCTTCAGCATGTCCTTGGTGTTAGCAACAATGGCGTTGGCAGGGAGGATGTCGGGGACTTGCGCAGGTGGTGGTTCACGAGTGTGGTCTTCGTCGCTGTCCGTGTCGGGCGAACTACCGTCGCTGGGGCTGAAGCCGCCAGCTTCGGTGTCAGCGTCGCTGTCGTCCGTGCAAGCTTCGTCAGGTTTAAAGGCGTTGGTGTCGCAGTGGAGTTGCGTATCGTCAGGAGTGGTAGGCGTGCGGAGATACGCCGTGGGCGAGCTGTCAGCAGCCCGTGCGTATATGGCCGCCTTTCGCCCGCTTGGCTCGCGGACGCCCTCAGCCCATATCTTGATGCGTTCAGCTTTGGCACGGTTCGCACGTCGCGCCAGCTCCAAGTCGAGGTGTTGGATCAAAACGTCAAGGTGCTCTCCGTGCGGCACTGGCTCGTCGGGGGACCAGGCCTCGGGGAAGTCTAGGAGAACCGTGGGGCGCAGCTTGTGGCATAAGAGGCGGGCCGCGGCCCACGTGCAGTCGATGCGCTGCGCGAGGTACGGCGGGATGGCACGGCAATCCAAATGATGGTGCTGTCCGATGAAACGGAGCTCGCAGAGTTGCCGATGGAGCTTGCGCAGTCGGTTCATGTGTATCGTGGAAGCTCCGTAGGTGGGAAGGCGCGGGGGACAACTGGTCGATCTTCGAACGTGGGCGTGAGCCCGTGCATGGTGGGGGGCTTCTTTTTTGGGTGGTCGGGCGGTGGAGGTGGCAGGTCGCGCAGACGGGTGAGATGGTACTCATGACTGGCCTCGTTAGCCAGGGCGAACATGCGCTCCACGTCGTCTCGTGTGTCGGCCTGCTCCATGCGGTCCTGATATCGCTCAGCGATGAGGGTCCCTAGTGCCTGCAGCTCGTGACCCTCATGAGCTCCATCGTCGGGCGGATAGGGCGTGGGGGCAAGAAGACGTCGGGCCGTATGGTCGAGGCGACTGAGGTCAAGCGTGACCTGCAGGCCAACGTGAGACTTCGCAGGCAGGTCGCGAAGGTAGCAGAAGTCGGTGACAAGGGATCGCGCCGCTTGGTTGGCAATGATATAATCGATGCGCGAAGTGCGGGGGCACTTGGTGACGCGGTCCCAGTCAGGGATATTGCCGTATGTGTGCATGGTGTGGTCTGGTGTGCCCTCAGCAACGTTGAACCATCCGTGCTGCAACATGTGCAGAAGGTGTGGATTGTCGTCGATGTTCGTATTGGCGTCCATGCAGATGAAGTAGGGGGCTGAGCCGACCCTAGCGGCGGCGCAGTCAGCGAGCCGAAAAAGAGCTGTGCTGTCTCCTCCAGCAATCCCGTAGAGGCTCGCTATGTAGATCCCCGCGGGCCCGTGGTTGTTTCGTCGCCGCCTGCGGCGGTGTTGAGTGCAGAGCGGGAGAAAGACCTCGTGCCATCTTTTCTTGGCCTTGAGGGCGACGATACAGGGCGCATTGTCGTCGACAGTGGAGTCGACAATGGCATCCTTAGAGAGGATGGCGACCCCTCCCGAGGCGCCAGTGTGCCCACAACGGTGTGGTCTGTGCCGCCGTGGGCAGCTCTGCGCTGGGCTCGCGCCAGATCAAGGTCAGGTCCAAGACTGGCGTGGTATCCTCCGTGGAGTGGATTGGCGGCGCTGGTAGCGATGGCTTGCCTAGTCGGCTTGGCATGTCGGGTCTCCTGCAGTGCTATGACTGCGGCGTTGTGGTCGACACCAAGGGCGGTGATGGTTGGCCAATTCGCTGAGAGACTGGTGATGTTAAGGCTGACGAGGTGTATGGAGCGACCTGGCCCGTCTCCATCGGTGGAACTGGGGTTTGCACGCCCCGCGCGGTGAAGGTCAGCTTGACCCTCGCCCAGGTAGGAGGCTTGGCCACAGTAGGAGCTCATGGCGTTCCTATGGATTAGCTTGACCGGGGCTGAAGCCGCCGTCAGGCCAGAAATATAGGCGGGACACGGTCGGCACTGCGCCAGGGGGGGTTCATAAATGTCAGTAAAAATGTTACGAAAATTCCTCCTCACTCCAGTACCGTAGGGGACGAGGGGAGGAGAGGTGAGACGGCAGCAGAGGGAGAGGGAGGCGACTCCTCGATCCGTCCTGCCGAGCACAAAAACAAAAGCGAACCAGCGGCGGCGGCTAGGCGCGGCGGCGGCACAACGCACGCGCATGTACTGCGCACGCGACACCGCTGGTCCCTCCTGCGGTGGCGCGCCCGCCCCGTCAGTATCTTGATGAGCAGCATCTGGTGGAACAGCTCCAGCAGCACGGTCGGAGGCCTGGCGCTGGGCCTCGTCCATGCCCGCTGCCGTGAGGCCCACGTTGCGGACAGGGCTGATTCCCCGCGGGGCCGCCGCTGCCGCAGCAGCCGAGGTGGCGGGGGCTCCGCCCCGACTCTGAGGTGAGAGCGGTGAGCCCCCGCCGAAACCCGCCACAAGGTTCTTGACACGGTACTTGTTCTTGAACGGGTCGAAGGTTGGCGCCTCGTCGATGGGGACGATCACGCGGGTGGGCAGCGGCGGCTCGTGGTCCGTGGACGGCGTCGGCGAGAGGTCGACCTGGCCAGGATCAATGACGCTGGCTCCGAAGCGTGGCACCACTTCGGGGGCTCGGCCATCGGCCTGAGTCTCGCGAGGCGGCGAGCTCGTGGAGCTCCCTGGGGCCTTGCGTGAACTGTGGCGGCTGCAGGTCCTGCTGCGCGGGACGCGCCCGCCCGTGTGGCGGTCGCGTGGCGAGGTCGCCTGGGCATTAGCACGCTCGGAATCCGCCCTGCTCGGGGATCGGATCGGCGCCGCGCAGGGTGATGGGCTGGGCTGGCGAGAGGCGCTTGTGCCGCCCTCCGCCGTGGCTGTGGCCTGGTCGGGTCGACAGCGTCGGGGCGGGGGCTGACGTGGTGGGCGCTTCCCTCGCTGTGCCGCGGGGAGGCGCTGTGATGCGCCTGGATGTGCGTGAGGACGAGCGGGGTAAGCGGCTGCCTCTCCCGCTCAGGTGGGGCAGGTTTTGCCTGGGCAGGGCGCAGTGCTGCAGCTGCGTTTGGCGGGGGCGTGTGCTGGCGAGGTTGCCAAGCGCGCACGTTCGCATCACGCCATCCTTCGGGGCGCCCAGCCCTGCCACGGTTTGTTGCAGCCCCCTGGGCTGAAGCCGCAGGGGTTATCACTGCGGGCTGGTTGCTGGAGGAGCCATCATGTCGGCCTGAGTAAAGGCCCCAGGCGCGCGTGGACCCTGGCACTGGCGAGGTGGCCCTTAGGGCTTGCACGGGTGCACGCGGGTAGCCGATGACCGCTGGGTGTACCCTGGCGTGGGGGGCGTGGCCGTAGCTGGAGGCGGCTGCTCCAGCAGCCGCTGGCCTGGCGCCTATGGGGCCACGGTAGTAGGCGGCAACCCCGTCGTAGGCCGTGTTGCCGCCTGTCGGGACTCGCGCAGGGGAGCGGTAGCGTGGCGTGCCGTGCTGTCCTGCGTCACGTTGGTCCCGCTGCTGGATGCGCTGCTGGTGCTGTTGGTGACGCTGCCAGTCGGCTCTCGAGAGGGGACGGGTGTCGGGGAGGATGGTGGGCACGTCGGGCCGCTGCCAGCCCCGATAGACGTGCTCGAAGGCGTGGTCAGGGTAGGTCCTCCCTACGGGTGAGTATCGCCGCACATGCTCCATGTAGTCGATGTTCTGCGGCTCTGCGATCGCCGTGATGTTGACGGCTCGCTGGTGCGCTGGTCCATAGAGGCAGAAACTACCACGGTTGCTGCGGTCGTGGTTTAGCTCGGCTTCGGTCGTGGCACGGCTCACCATGGCGTCGCAGAGTCGCATGTCGTAGTCGAGGGCTTGAGGCCCAGGACCACCCTCGGCGTCCCAGTACAGTACCACATCTCGCCAGCGGGTGCGGGTAGTGTGGATGCGCTCGGCGATCGACTCGCAGACGGTCCTGACCGTGACACGATCCCTGTACATGTTGGTAATGGCTAGGGAGTAGGGTCGGCGGACCGTCTTGTTGAAGGTGAATTCCTCCTTGAGGGCCTGGTGGGGACTGAAGAGCACGTAGCCTTCCCTCCAAAGCGGTTGGTCGGGGGAAGGTTCTTCGGGCATCCCCGTTCCTGTGAATCCAGGTGGCCGCCTTGTGCCGTCAGGCAGTCCCTGCCTGGGGACGCGCCGCGGCTGCGGTGGGAGGTACCATTGACCCTGGTAGCCTGCTTGCCCTGGTTGTGGAGGTTCCCCCCCGGGGCCTGAAGGCGCTCGGGGGGGTTCCTTGAGGTCGTGAAGGGCTGGCGCGTTGCCGAATTGGCGGGCAAGGATGTGCGGCGGCATCCCTGTGGCACGGACGTCGAGCAGGTTGTGTGGCCTGGGGGGGTGGGGGCACCTGCTGGACAGGCAGCATGTGTCGGAGTCCCTGTTGTTGGTGCTGTATGCACACGTCCAACTGTTGCACGAGTAGTCCGTGGACCAGTCCATGAGTGTACGCAGTCCGCTGCGGGCGCAGTCTGGGCACGTTGGTTGGCCCGAGGTGCCGAGCTGCGTGTTGCGGCGAGCCGCGCAGTACTGACAGCATTGGAATCGACACTGTAGGCAAGACCAGCGTCCTGGTAAAGGCGGGAGCGCATGCTCATTTGTGCCTGGGTCGTCTGGATGGGGTCTCGGGCGGTCCCACAAGGGCCAGACGTCAGCAAACCAGGATTGGCCTGTAGTGCGGACAACCTCGGCGGGAAGGCGTGCGTCCTCGGCATGGCACCTGATCCACTGGGGCCCCATGTCCGCTGGTACCATGACGGTGCGCCAGGAGTCGTCCGCTTTGACGTGGACTTGGGTCGGTGCCCAGAGCTTAGTAGTGGTGTCGCCGTGGTCGTGGTGGAGGATGACCCAGCCGTCACGCCCGTCCACCGCAGGGTCAGTAACGCGGTGGCCCATGACTGTCGTCCCCCACGGTAAGTAGGCACCATCGTGGTGATCACCAGGGTCGAGCCAGACCTCGATGCCAGGGGCATTGACACGGGACCGCACATCACGAACGTGGTAGGCGAGGACGTGGTAGGCAGTCGGCTCCTCCTCCGTCACAATGTGCTCCCACGTCTCGATGCCGCTGTTGTCTGAGGTGGAGTTCCCGTCACTCTGTCGTGACGAGCGAGAGGCAGATCGTCGTGGACGGGCACGGCCTCGGGCGAGGGCGGCGGCCGCGCTGATGAGGGAAGGCGTACGGCGTTCGTCGACTCCAGATGACGTCGATGAGCGGTCTGGACTGTACGCTAAGGCTGTGCCTGACTTGTACGTGCGAGGTGGGCCCGACGCGGCCCCAGGGCTGGAGCCGCTGGGGCGCGACCCGCGTGCGTCAGGGTGCCCCCGCACGGGGACAGCTTGCAAGCCAGTGTACACCAGGTCGATGAGTGGTTTCGGGTCCAGCTGGAGCATGTGAAGCGAGACGCGTGGGCGGGGCTGGTTAGGGTCATCCCTGGTGGCTGCTTCCGTGTCGTAGTGCTGTTTGGCCCATGCTCGCGCTGCCTCTGGCGAGTATAGCGCCTGCGGCGGTGGCCATGCTGCCGCGATGGCTGTTCTGCGCCTGGTGCTAGCTTCCTGGTCGTGAGCTTCAGCCGCCTCACGGAGATCTGGATGGTCGTAGCCAGCGATGTGGAGGGCGTGCGCGCAGTCGCCCATGCCATAGGCGTGTGGAAGGGCACGGCACCTGGAAGCAGCTTCTGTGGGGGCGCACCAGTCCATGCGGATGAGGAGGCTCAGGACCCGAGGGTAAATGAGGCGCGCTCCGTGGGCCTCCCCTTTCACGTAGTTGTGCCTGTTTTCCCCGCGCGGTGGTTGGGTGGCCTCGCACATCCAGAGTGCGATGGGTCCCCACGCGAGGGTGTCGTCTTCAAGACTGTAGGGCGGGTGGGGCGGCATTGCGTACCACGCGGCCAGCGAAGGGTGCACGCTCGCGTACGTGCGGCCAACGTTGGTGCCAGTTCGGCCCTTCGCTTCACGGCGGGGGCCTGGCAAGAGGTGCCCTCCACTGGCAGCAAGACGGGCCGCAAGGTCGCCGCGGGTCCCATGCCAGAAGACAGTGGGCGCGTCGGTGATGGGTTGGCGGAGGTCCCACGTGAGGTATGGGAAGATTGTCTCGCCCGAGTTCCCGCCCGAGTCTTCCAGCACCCAAGTGAGGCGGTTCGGTGGCCTCTGCATGATGTCCGTCCACGGCCCCAGCGCTTGGAGTGTTGGATCATGAGTGAATCGAGGATGGTCGTGGAGTCGTAGAGCGTCTTTGATGTCCTCTGTAGACACGCCACTGTTCCCTAGCGCAAAGCCGTTTTGATACAGGGCGTTAAGTATGCTCTTCGGCGGCTCGGGGACCGCTGGGTCGCGCTGGATGGTGTTGCGTAAGTTGCGTGTCGGTGGCTTGAGGGCAGTGTAAGGCATACCAGGGCCTGAAGGCGCCTGGGGCCTGTCGGGGGATGCATAGCGTGCTCGCCGTCGTGGTGGTTGGGTGTCCGCGTCGGGGGAGGAACCGCGAGCGTCAGCGTGTCGGAAGATAGACCACGGGCTATCATGGGTGCGCTCACGCGTTTCCCTTGCCTCGGTGTCGCTGCCGTGTGCTGTGGCATCCTCGTTAGTCGGTAGGTTACCGAATGTTGCGCCGCTCTTGGAGCCGTCTCGTGGAGTCGGGCTGGTCGATCTTGGTGTGACAGACGAGGCTCGCGATACGGCGGCAGTGACTTCGACGATGGCGGCGGTGGTGGCGGTGGTGACGTCGGCGACTGCGGCGGCAACTGCTGCGGCGTAGTGTTCCTGTAGCAGCGGATGTCGGAGTGCGTGCACATGCTGGTCGTCGTGTTCGTCGGCGAGCGTGCACGGCATTTTGTATGTGACCTCGTCCCTCGGCCTCCTGCTCGGTTGGCAACAGCGGAGGCACCACTGGGCAGTGGATGAGTCCAGGGCCCGCGCACAGATGCGGGCTCCAACGTGTCCGACAGCTCCCTGGGCAAGAAGTTTGGCACCGACGAGTAGAAGACCACACACGACTCCACCCGTGGCAATAGCCCCTAGCTTGCCGCTGGCCCATTTAAGGACACCCCCGAGGCCGACCCCGACTGCAGTGGCTCCGCCCGAGACGCTATCTCTGAGTTTGACGCTGGTCCATTTGAGAGTGGCCCTCAATGTGGACGTGACATTGTATGTCGTTTTGCGTCGGGGTGTGGTGGACACCGATGGGCCTGGTGCCGTCGCTTGGCGTCGTCGTCGTTGTCGGTAGCTGGGGTCTCGGCTCGGTGTCGGCAAGTACCCATCGATCTGGTCCTTGTACGGCATTGCTATCGCGATGACGTACGTGGCCACCAAGAGGCAGATGAGGCAGCCACAGTGTCGTGATGCCGCTGCACTGTGCTGGGGCTCGTGGGGACCGCTGGCATCTGGGTACTCATCATCGATGGGATCGTTGTCGATGTCGGCCTGCCCGTGGTCAATGGCACTGGGGTTGGAGTCAGTCACGCTGTCACGGTGCACGGAGGTGAAGGGCGTGGTGCTGCCACCTGCGGTCTGGGGATGTCCAGGTCTAGCCAGTGGTGCAGCGGGGCTGAAGCCGCCACTGCACGGGCTGGCATGAGCTGGCGATGCAGTGGGATGGCTTGGCACGTCAGCGGCAGTGACGCCTTCAGCGTCGTTGGGCCGTGCGCTGGGGTCGGCCTGAGCTGAGGTGTGGGGCGGACTGCTTTGCAACGAGGTGTGCCCAAAGTAGGGTTCACTGTCGCGGTCACGCTGGGCCGAGTCGCCTGGTGGTATCGTGCCGTCTCGATCCTGGGTATCGATGCCGTCCTGGCTATCTTCCGACGCGTGGAACGAGTCCATGGATGTGTTGCCGATGTCGCTGGCCGCGATGTGCTGAAGCAGCCATGATACAGGGTCATCTGCGGCCTGATCGGTGCCGTCCATCGGCGCCGCGGCGAGCTCCGCCTCGACGAGCGGCAGCATGTCTGGCGGTTGGTGCAGGATCACGTCGGCGAGGTACGCCATGGAGTCTTGGTCGGGTGGAGGGAGGCCTCTTGGCAGCAGAGCATGGGCCCGTGAGAGGTATGGCGGCAAAGGTGCCGTGAAAGCCTCAGGGCCGACGAGAGTGGCACGAGCGCCCTGGTATTCCAGAAGGAGGCCAAAATAGCGGGTGGCGTACTCGCGGCTGCTCTGGATACGAGTGAGGTTGCGGTTGATGCGCTGCCTGTCGGGGCCCGCTCTGTGCCAGATGTCCTCGCGCATGTCGACCGCGGTGCGCTGTCGCAGGGCGTCGGTTGTGTCCTCAGACTCCTCCTGAAAGAGGTGATCGTACTGTGGCAGATGAAGCGTCGCCAGGATGTACGGGACGCAGTCCTCGAGCCATGCCCAGAACATGTCCTGGTTGTCCTCACCTGGTGCCCACGCCGCAGCACGCGGTATGAGCCGGGCGCGGATCATCATCAGGTGCCAGAAAGCAGGGTCCTCCTCGGGTTCGCCCCTATCGCACAGGGGAGTGGTGAGACCCGTAGGGCGATAGCGGGGCACAACAGCGGGGCTGAAGCCGCCACTGTGTGCCTGGCCTATGCCGCACGGACCCGCGGCAACGGTGCCGTTCACGATCGGGTCCAAAATGGTGCAGTGATCGTACTTGTAGATGCTGTCATCGTAGAGGAAGAAAAGGGTCCCACGTTCAGCGTGTCGCAGGAGAACCTCACCTCCATGCTGGGGCGCACCGCCTGAAGACGGGTGTGCTCCAGCGAGCGAGGGGAGGGCCAGGCTGCAGGCAAGGCGCCACATGATGGCGAGGCCTGGCGGGCGGCGCGAGCGATGAGCCAAAAGCTGCATGTCAGCACGCATCCTTAGATACCCCTGCATGCTCATGTACGTTGCAACAAACACACCCACAGCAAGATGACAGGTGTCCCTACACCAGATAGCTTGCTCGTGCTGCTGCCAAAACTGACATGATATGACAAGAAAGAGATACGACGCGAAGAGAGAAGGGATGCCTCTGAAGGCGCTTCCTCGGAGGGCTGAGGCAGGCTCTCTGAGGCACCTTCAATAGGGTTCCTGAGTGACCCGACCCTTGTCTTTGCCTTTGTCAGCCCCTGGGGCCCCGTCCCTGGGGTGACCTGGCCTGGCTGATCAATCCACCCGCAGACAGCCACGGGATCGGCAACTGATGCAGCTTCCTCCTTTTTGGTTTCGAGGGTGGCCACCTGTGGCAGGTGGATGGTGCCCCCCGTGAGGTGCCCGAGGAGGGCCTGGATGTCGCCACGCAGTGCAGCAGCTTCGGTGGTTGCCGTCTGTTGCTGGTGACGACGGTGGCAAGCCCTCGTTCCAAACCTGAAACGTGCTCCGTGAGTGTGGCCTGGGATGAGAGAACGCCCGCAAGCTGGACCTGCATGTTATCCACCGTGGTGGCAAGCAGCTCGTGCTGTTGTTCCATGTGTTGGATGCGGGTCGTGGCGGCATCTGACAGTTTAGGGGCCGTAGCGAAGCGTTCGCCGAGGGTGTTCAGTTCGCGAGATGCCACGCTGAATTCGTCCCCTGATGAGAGGATCTCGACGTCGTCATCGTCGCCTGGTACCTCGGCGGCTGTGGCAACGTCCCCTTCCGTGTGGCCCCCGCCTTCAGCCGCCACCGTGCCAAGTTGCGGGTCATGACCACCAGGTCCTTGGACGGCCGTCTGCTCGGCAGCTCCATCCGTGCCGTGCGGGGGTGCAGAGGAGCTGCGGCCTGGGGCGCCGTGTGATCTTGCGTGCGGCGTGGCGTCGCGTTTCCCACTGGAGGATCGGTGGCGCTTGGCTAGAGGCTCCTCCTTGGGGATCGGGAGCGGTGCGACGCCCTTGCCTTTGGGCGTGGCAGTCATGAGGTCGTGGAGGTAAGGGCTTTGGGCCGCTTTGGTTAGGAGTGTGCCCGTGGCGGGGCTGAAGCCGCCACCACGGGCTGGCGGCGTCACAGGCTCTGTGATAGTGGTAGGGGTGACAATGGTAATGTTGTCCCTCTTCGGCACCACCTCAGCCAACGGGGCCTCGGTGATGCTCCACGGGATGGGGCACCCTGCGACCTGTACCGTATATGTGGGTGGGGGGCGATGAGCGCGCACTAAGGCAAACTGAGCCGAAGTGGCTGGGTCCCAGGCGGTGTGGTAGACCTCACAGTCCCATTTGACGGACGGGCCCGTGAGAGTCTTAGCAAGCTGGGTCAGCGTGGCGTGGCGTGCCGCACTGCCAGTAATGCGGTATCGCGTCTTGGCGAGGGTGGCTTCACAGCCACGGATGCTGACGGCAGCAGCCTTGGCGGCGTCTGACCCTCGTGCAACACGGATCCCCAATAAGCCTGACTTGCCGTGCCTGACGACTCCTAGGGCCTTGAAGTCCACCGACTTCTGGAAAGCATCTGCCATCGTGATGGGCTGGTCCTCAGGGAACCACACGGTCTGGTACTTGTCTGCAGTGGGCTCGTCTGCACCTACGTTGCTGAGGTCGTAGGTGGCGCCGAGTTGCCCTGAACCCGCCAAGAACTTGTCAACCGCTTGAAGACTGACGCCGAAGGTGGCAGCCAGGGACCTCTTTCCGACGCCCGATCCATACCTGCCTAGGCTTTTGCAGGGTTCGAGGATGGTGACGGCTTTAAAGTTGCCGTGGAAGAGGGCCTTGAAGGTGTCCTGGAGCTGACTATCGAGCTCCTGCGGCGAGCGTCTTTCTTGGACTCCCTGTGCTTTTGGTTTTGGCGCGCCTTGTCCTGTGGAGCGGAGTCCCTTCGGAAAGGACCCTTGGCGCGTGGACCACCGTTCACGGGGGACCCTCCCGAGAACTGATCCTCGAAGGCCTGATGCATGGAGGGGACTGCGGCGATGGCTTCGGTTTCATGCATGGTCACCCGAATCCAGCATACGTGGTCGGCAGGATCGATGGTGGCGACGGCAACTTTTTCCGTGCAGGCGACTTCCTTGGTGCCCAGCTGGTACACGGTCACGGGGACGTGCGAGTGGACCACTTTGGGCTCCTTGGGGTGACGCTTCAGCACGGGGACGGCGAGCTCGGTACCGACGTAGTTATCGTTTTTTGGGCCCATGACAGCAATCGCAAGCTGACCCGTGGTACGCTTACCCTGCTCGAGGTGGTGCTGCAGCAGCCGTTCACCGCTCTCGTAGTCGTGGAGGCTGATGCTGGGCTTGCACGTCTTGCCGTCATCAAGTGATGTGGGTTCGGCCAGGACTGGGACCTTCCAGAAGGCCGGGTCCAAGGCAATGAATTGGGCGTCCGCAGCCTGAAGACGTGCGGACGCAGCTGGTGGGTGTGATGTGTCACCACCGATGCGCTTAGGCTTGCTGCGCTGGTGGTGATCCAGCGTGTAGCTGATCTGGTTGGCGGCACACATGCGGATCAAGGCACTGCCGAGCTTCTTGGTGTTGGTCTTGTGCATGTCGTACGTGGCCTGCAGCTCGTCCGCGTTCAGCTCGGCGAGCCCGTTGCATGCGGCCGTGGGGCGGTCAGACCCCGCTTGCTTGAAAGCTGCAATGCAGTCCTGTTTGCGTTGGAGGAGAGACCCTTCAGCTGCAGGACGTGAGCTCGGCGGCTGCTTGGAAGAGCGACGGCGCTCCGGCTTGGCGGGGGCCATTGCGGCGGGCGCTCTGGTGGGGGGGGGAGAATGGTGACGCGAATCAGTAAGGTCCTGCTGGGACCCCTCCGGTCTCGCGAGGCCTGGGAGACTGACTCCGAGGCGGGGCGCTTCGCGTCGCGGCTGCGGTCTGAGTGCAGGGCACTCTCGAGCCGAGACTAGAGAGAGAGAGAGAGAGAGAGAGAGAGAGAGAGAGAGAGATCGGACAAGTAGGCGGACCAGGGTCCGTCCGCGAGGCGCACTGCGGTGCGACAACTCGCAAGCACTATTTGCGGCGGTGCAGCCTTAAGAGACGAGGGCGGGCTACAAAACCCCCTCCCCCGGCGCAGTGCGACTGACGCTACAGACGGCGGACAGACGATGAAGATCTCACCTGACAGACCGCGTGAGGTAAAAGGCCCCCACAAGAAAGGCGACGTGCTGGCACGTGGCTAGGCGGCTTGGCGGACCGCCAGTTGGGCGCTTGGCCGCTAAGCGGCGCGCAGTGACGGGGCACCCCCCGCCCCCACGCCCTGACACCGTGGACGCGGAGCCACACGTACACACGGGCAGGCAGAAAAGAGGAGATTAGCGCGGGGCACCAGGTGGAGCGCCGCGGAACGATGACAACATAGCTTGGATGTTGAGTGACGGCACGACACCATCGGGCGAGGTCGTGAGCAGCTCGGCGAAGGCTCGCCCAGCGCTGTGGAGGCGCTGGAGTAGAGGACCTTGACGAGCTTGGGCAGCGGCGAGGTCCGCGGCAAGAGCTAAGCACCTCTGCTGAAGGGCAGCCATAGCCTGTGACAACTCGGTTTCACGGTCGGTGAGAGGTGGCTGCTCAGTGACATCCGCCGAGGAACTCGAGACAGAGGCGAGGTCCTCGGTACGCCTGTCCAGGTGGGCTAGCGGCGTGCGGGACCCTGAACGCTGACGTCCGTCACCCTTGAAAGGTGACTGGAGGGGCCGGCGCGACCCCAGGGCTGGAGCCGCTAGGGCCGCGCCCCGAGAGGTCAGGGGAGCCGCTTCCTCTCGCTCAGCAACGGAGGAAGCGTGGGTGGGGCACGAGGGCCTGTCTGGTTTAGTACCCTGCGGGGGGGCTGAAGCCGCCCCCGCGGGTCGCTGGCGATGGGGAGGCGGAGTGGTATGCGCGGTGGGACCAGTCGTGATGCCGTGCAAGGCCGCTGAGGTCGGTCGCGTAGAGGGTTGGTGTCTCGGTGGGGCGGCATGGTCGGCAGCGTGTGGTGTCGGCGGTGCGTCCTCAATGCCACTCAGTCCTCGGGGGGCACCCGGGTCGTGGTCGGCGTCTTGGCGGTGACCGATATCGTCGTATGTGAGCGTTAACGCTCTTGGGGACGGCGTCGCAATAGGGTTTGCGAGGTTTCCCGACGGGGCGGGGTTTTCGTTGGCTGGTCCGTCGTCCAAAGCGTCCGATCCCCCACCGAGGCTGAAAAGGTCATCGTTCTGCTCATCAGCGTCTTGAAAAGGAACGGCGTTGTCATGTGGGTGGGCTGACGCACTCAATGGCGGAGTCGGGGGCGCCGTGCGGGTGCCCGCCGGGGCAGGGTTGGCGCTGGCTGACTCGTCGCCCAGGAAGTCCAAACCTCCACCAAAGCCGAACGGGTCGTCCTCCGGTTCGTCGAATAACCCCCGTTGGGCCTCGGCCCAGAGCTCGTCGGGGGTTTGTGGGATGTCTGGTCCAGCCACGGGTGGAGCCTGGTCAGACAGCAGGGGATTTGGTTCATTTTGTTTAGTTCTGCAGCAGTGAACCCAGCCCTGCGGTGTGGGAGAGGAAGAGTACGATGTCTCCGCTCGTAGATGGCAACGGCGACTCCATGGAGCACGGTCGCTTGGCGGTGTCGTGCTTTGGCAGCTTCAACGATGTCGTCTGGAAGGTTATGAGTACGTGCCGCCGCTGTGGCGAGTGCGTCAGCCTGACGATTGAACTCCTCCGCGATGGGCCCGATGAGCCCGAGGTCGATGCCCGTGTCGCCCTGGTGGCTAGCGACTTTCTCTACGCGGAACATGTTTGGCTTGGCCATGACACATCGGTGGACCTTATCCCAGAACTCCACGTGCGTGCCCTGCGGAGGTGAGTGTCCGTCGATGATCCTTTGGAAGCCGTCGACCACCGCCTGGTTGTCCACGAAAACGTGTACGGGCCGTTCAGCACATGCCGTGAGGTGGACAATGGCGAGGGTCTCCGCAAGCTGTGCGTTCTGCGTGATGCCGTGAACGCGCGCACTGTAGTTCATGCGGTGGTCGATGCCGTAGTAGACGCCGTAGCCCGCTATTGCAAGCAAAGGGATGGCTTGGTTGGTGCATGCACCGTCCGTGGCAGCGTAGACCCATGTCCAACCAGTGTCGTGGTCAAGGTAGGTGGTGTAGGAGTCCTGGGCTGAAGCCGCAGGATCTCCCTCAGGCGGGGGCCGCGGTATGGGTTGAGGTAGCGGGTCCCTCGCGAGGTCGGCTTGCAGATCGAGGAGGGCTGGGTCCTCATCGAAGAGCCAGCAATGTCTTGTGTGCGGAGGAAGACGTGCCCACTGTTCGTCACTGATGAGGGTGGTGAGAGGGACTCTTTCACGGGCCCAGCACTTGCAGACACGCACAGTGTGCTCCTGAGTTTCCTCTTCCTCATCACAGTAACGGCAAATAGGGCTGGGATCAGCGGACGTATTTGATCGAGAACGTCGCTGTTGGGTGTGGTCCCCGCCCGACAGGTAGTTTAAGAGGAGCGCCAGCTGCCATGCGTTGCATTTGGCAGCTCCTTTGGTGCGGGCGAGCCACGTGCTGGCGAAAAGGTCGAGGCCCTGTCTGACCGAAGCCAGGTGTCCAAGGTCATGACGCCGTGGCTTGATTTTTCTCAGAAAGGCTCTGCGTTGCGAGGCGCGCAGCATGTGAAGGAAGGCGTTTTGGGGAAGGTTCAGCCAACTGATCTGACAGCCCCAGTCGTCGTACATGGTGCCAAATGTGGGCCAAGTCCAACGGAGCTGCTGAAGCGTCTGAACAAGTCGTCCAACAGGTCCTCCGCCAAAAAGGGTCTGGACATGGTGTTGGAGATCCCTGACGAGGCCGCAGAGAGTGGCGTCGCGGTTGACCTGTCGCCGCAGGCACAGGAAGACTTCACGCTGCATAATGGAGTCAATCTCCAGGGCGTGCCCTGGGACGCACACGGCCATGAGAGTCCAAAACTCGACCCACCTGTTTCCCTTGGGGCGGATAGCCGCCTTAAGGGCATGGTTGTAGGCAGTTTTGACGGGGCCTGATGGGGCTTGGATGTCAGTGCCCGTGGTACAGACGCTGGCAGCAAGGGAACGGGCGTGCCGCGCCTTGATACGCATCGGAGATGGGAACTTGCCAATACGCGGCAGGCGACTAGTCGCCCTGCGAACACGGGCGTCAGCGGTGGCCGTGAGGTTGAGCGCGGCTGGAGTCGGCGCTGCCTCGGCGTTGATGTAAATTCCGACGAGCTTGAAGGAGTCGACCACACGTAAGGGCCGTTCCGCCAAGGTGAGCTGGGTAACGGCGGTGTGAAGCTCGTCAGTAAGCGCCCACCCCGCCACTTTTCCAGGATGAATGCGTTGACCAGAAAATCGATCAAACTTGGCGGTTTCATCAAGAGATTTCTGCAACTCGGGCGCGGTGTGGGTAGTGGAGTTGCTGTCGTAAACAAAAGTAGTGCTGAGTGACCGCGGCACGTAACGATGCTGTCTCTTGGTCCAGACGCACATGAGCAGCTTAATGTCGTCCAGGGACCAAGAGCTTCCCTGGAGGTGACCGTTTGTCCTGGCCAGTTCCTTAGAGTACGCACCGTTCATGCGGATGTAACGTTTGTGGCGCCTGTAGAAGTTTCTGCGGACAGTAACGATGTCTTGGGGACACCCCGCGTGGAGCGCGAGGTTAAGGCATATGTCCGTGATAAGATAGTCGAAACACTTCTGACGGTCCAGGGCAGCTCCAGCCAAGGGAAGGAGAAGGGCTCTGGCGTGTTCGATGCGAAGGGCGAGAGAAGTGCTGACGTCCCCAATGGTAGCTTTGGGAACAGCGCCAAAACTCGTGGCGTGGGTCCATCCTTTCCGCCAGTCCGTGAGGCTGCGGTAAGCTGGTGCTTCCCACGCATACATCCAAACGGAGAGCACCGAGAGAAGTCGTTGGTCCGTTGGGAGTTCGCCTCGGCCTTTTCGGAGGCACGGGTTTGGGACGTGGAGGAGGGGTTCTGGGATGGTGCCAGTGCGTTGCATAGCTCGTAGGACGCTGGCGAAGAGGCGAAGAATGTCGTCGGGAAGCTCCTTTGCCTCCTTAGTAGTCCAACCGTCCAGACCCCCCGCGCGTCTCGGTGAACGGGTGCGAATGAAGTGGATGAGTTGGTCGTCGGGGTGGTGGAAAGGGGTAGCTGGTGATGGCGTAGGCAGCTCCTGTCGGTACTCGTCGTAGAAGTCGGCCCACGTCGGCATGGCTTCGGCATCATGTCCCGCACGTGCGCGGTACCTGCCCAAGATGGCTCCCAGGTGTCGACCATGAGCTTCAGCATGTCCTTGATGTTAGCAACAATGGCGTTGGCAGGGAGGATGTCGGGGACTTGCGCAGGTGGTGGTTCACGGGTGTGGTCTTCGTTGCTGTCCGTGTCGGGCGAACTACCGTCGCCGGGGCTGAAGCCGCCAGCTTCGGTGTCAGCGTCGCTGTCGTCCGTGCAAGCTTCGTCAGGTTTGAAGGCGTTGGTGTCGCAGGGGAGTTGCGTATCGTCAGGAGTGGTAGGCGTGCGGAGATACGCCGTGGGCGAGCTATCAGCAGCTCGTGCGTATATGGCCGCCTTTCGCCCGCTTGGCTCACGGACGCCCTCGGCCCATATCCTGATGCGTTCCGCCTTGGCTCGGTTCGCGCGTCGCGCCAGCTCCAAGTCGAGATGTTGGATCAAAACGTCAAGGTGCTCCCCGTGCGGCACTGGCTCGTCTGGGGCCCAGGCCTCGGGGAATTCCAGGAGAACCGTGGGGCGCAGCTTGTGGCACAAGAGACGGGCCGCGGCCCACGTGCAGTCGATGCGCTGCACGAGGTACGGCGGGATAGCACGGCAATCTAGATGGTGGTGCTGTCCGATGAAACGGAGATCGCAGAGTTGCCGATGGAGCTTGCGCAGTCGGTTCATGTGAATCGTGGAAGCTCCGTAGGTGGGGAACGCGCGGGGGACAACCGGTCGATCCTCGAACGTAGGCGTGAGCCCGTGCATGGTGGGGGGCTTCTTTTTTGGTTGGTGGGGCGGTGGAGGTGGCAAATCGCGTAGACGGGTGAGATGGTACTCATGACTGGCCTCGTTAGCCAGGGTGAACATGCGCTCCACGTCGTCTCGTGCGTCGGCCTGCTCCATGCGGTCCTGGTATCGCCCAGCGATGAGGGTCCCAAGTGCTTGCAGCTCGTGCCCCTCATGAACTCCATCGTCGGGCGGGTAGGGCGGAGGGGCAAGAAGGCGTCGGGCCGTATGGTCGAGGCGACTGAGGTCAAGCGTGACCTGCAGGCCAACGTGAGACTTCGCAGGCAAGTCGCGAAGGTAGCAGAAGTCGGTGACAAGGGATCGCGCCGCCTGGTTGGCAATGATATAATCGATGCGCGAAGTGCGGGGGCACTTGGTGACGCGGTCCCAATCCGGGATATTGCCATAGGTGTGCATGGTGTGGTCTGGTGTGCCCTCAGCGACGTTGGACCATCCGTGCTGCAACATGTGCAGAAGGTGTGGATTGTCGTCAATGTTCGTGTTGGCGTCCATGCAGATGAAGTAGGGGGCTGAGCCGACCCTAGCGGCGGCACAGTCAGCGAGCCGAAAGAGAGCTGTGCTGTCTCCTCCAGCAATCCCGTAAAGGCTCGCTATGTAGATCCCCGCGGGCCCAAGGTTATTTCGTCGCCGCCTACGGCGGTGTTGAGTGCAGAGTGGGAGAAAGACCTCATGCCATCTTTTCTTGGCCTTGAGGGCGGCGATACAGGGCGCATTGTCGTCGACAGTGGAGTCGACGATGGCATCCTTAGAGAGAATGGCGACCCCACCCGAGGCGCCAGTGTTGCCCACAACGGTGTGATCAGTGCCGCCGTGGGCAGCTCTGCGCTGGGCTCGCGCCAGATCAAGGTCAGGCCCAAGACTGGCGTGGTATCCACCGTGGAGAGGATTGGCGGCGCTGGTAGCGATGGCTTGCCTAGTCGGCTTGGAATGTCGGGTCTCCTGCAGTGCTATGACAGCGGCGTTGTGGTCGACACCAAGGGCGGTGATGGTTGGCCAGTTCGCTGAGAGACTGGTGATGTTAAGGCTGACGAGGTGTAAGGAGCGACCTGGCCCGTCTCCATCGGTGGAACTGGGGTTTGCGCGCCCCGCACGGTGAAGGTCAGCTTGACCCTCGCCCCAGTAGGAGGCTTGGCCACAGTAGGAGCTCATGGCGTTACTATGGGCTAGCTTGATCGGGGCTGAAGCCGCCGTCAGGCCAACCATATAGGCGGGACACGGTCGGCACTGCGCCAGGGGGGGTTCATAATATTAGTAAAAATGTCACGAAAATTCCTCCTCACTCCTGTACTATAGGGGACGAGGGGAGGAGAAGTGAGACGGCAGCAGTGGGAGAGGGAGGCGACTCCTCGATCCATCCTGCCGAACACAAAGACAAAAGCGAGACAGCGGCGGCGGCCAGGCGCGGCGGCGGCACAACGCACGCGCATGTACTGCGCACGCGACACCGCTGGTCCCTTCTGCGGTGACACGCCCGCCCCGTCAGTGTCTTGATGAGCAGCATCTGGTGGAACGGCTCCAGCAGCACGATCGGAGGCCTGACGCTGGGCCTCGTCCATGCCCGCTGCCGTGAGGCCCACGTTGCGTACAGGGCTGATTCCCCGCGGGGCCGCAGCTGCCGCGGCAGCAGCCGAGGTGGCGGGGGCGCCGCCCCGACTATGAGGTGAGAGCGGTGAGCCCCCGCCAAAACCCGCCACAAGGTTCTTGACACGGTACTTGTTCTTGAACGGGTCGAAGGTTGGCGCCTCGTCGATGGGGACGATCACGCGGGTGGGCAGCTGCGGCTCGGGGTCCGTGGACGGCGTCGGCTCGAGGTCGACCTGGCTAGGGTCGATGACGCTGGCTCCGAAGCGTGGCACCACTTCGGGGGGTCGGGCATCGGCCTGAGTCTCGCGAGGCGGCGAGCTCGTGGAGCTCCCTGGGGCCTTGCGTGAACTGTGTCGGCTGCAAGTCCTGCTGCGCGGGACGCGCCCGCCCGTGTGACGGTCGCGTGGCGAAGTCGCCTGGGCATTAGCGCGCTCAGAACCCGCCCTGCTCGGGGATCGGATCGGCGCCGCGCAGGGTGATGGGCTGGGCTGGCGAGAGGCGCTTGTGCCGCCTTCCGCCGTGGCTGTGGCCTGGTCGGGGTCAGCCGCGTCTGGGCGGGGGCTGACGTGGTGGGCGCTTCCCTCGCTGTGCCTCGGGGAGGCGCTGCGATGCGCCTGGATGCGCGTGAGGACAAGCGGGGTGAGCGGCTGCCTCTCCCGCTCAGGTGGGGCAGGTTTGGCCTGGGCAGGGCGCAGTGCTGCAACTACGTTTGGCGGGGGCGTGTGCTGGCGCGGTTGCCAAGCGCGCACGTTCGCATCACGCCATCCTTCGGGGCGCCCAGCCCTGCCACGGTTTGTTGCAGCCCCCTGGGCTGAAGCCGCAGGGGTTAACACTGCAGGCTGGTTGCTGGAGGAGCCCTCATGTCGGCCTGAGTAAAGGCCCCAGGCGCGCGTGGACCCTGGCACTGGCGAGGTGGCCCTTAGGGGATGTAGGGGTGCACGCGAGTAGCCGCTGGCCGCTGGGTGAACTCTGGCGTTGGGGGCTTGGCCGTAGCTGGAGGCGGCTGCTCCAGCAGCCGCAGGCATGGCACCTATGGGACCACGGTGGTAGGCGGCAACCCCGTCGTAGGCCGTGTTACCGCCTGTCGGGACTCGCGCAGGGGAGCGGTAGCGTGGTGTGCCCTGCTGTCCTGCGTCACGTTGGTCCCGCTGCTGGATGCGCTGATGGTGCTGTTGGTGGCGCTGCCAGTCGGCTCTCGAGAGGGGACGGGTGTCGGGGAGGATGGTGGGCACGTCGGGCCGCTGCAAGCCCCGATAGACGTGCTCGAAGGCGTGGTCAGGGTAGGTCCCCCCTACGGGTGAGTATCGCCGCACATGCTCCATGTAGTCGATGTTCTGCGGCTCGGAGATCGCCGTGATGTTGACGGCTCGCTGGTGCGCTGGCCCATAGAGGCAGAAACTACCACGGTTGCTGCGGTCGTGGTTTAGCTCGGCTTCGGTCGTGGCACGGCTAACCATGGCGTCGCAGAGCCGCATGTCGTAGTCGAGGGCTTGAGGCCCAGGACCACCCTCGGCGTCCCAGTACAGTACCACATCTCGCCAGCGGGTGCGGGTCATGTGGGTGCGCTCGGCGATCAACTCGCAAACGGTCCTGACCGTGACACGATCCCTGTACATGTTGGTAATGGCAAGGGAGAAGGGTCGGCGGACCGTCTTGTTGAAGGTGAGTTCCTCCTTGAGGGCCTGATGGGGGCTGAAGAGCACGTAGCCTTCCCTCCAAAGCGGTTGGTCGGGGGAAGGTTCTTCGGGCATCCACGTTCCTGTGAATCCAGGTGGCCGCGTTGTGCCGTCAGGCAATCCCTGCCTGGGGACGCGCCGCGGCTGTGGTGGGAGGTACCATTGGCCCTGGTAGCCTGCTTGCCCTGGTTGTGGAGGTTCTCCCCCGGGGCCTGAAGGCGCTCGGGTGGGTTCCTTGAGGTCGTGGAGGGCTGGCGCGTTGCCGAATTGGCGGGCAAGGATGTGCGGCGGCATCCCTGTGGCACGGACGTCGAGCTGGTTGTGTGGCCTGGGGGGGTGGGGACACCTGCTGGACAGGCAGCATGTGTCGGAGTCCCTCTTATTGGTGCTGTATGCACACGTCCAACTGTTGCACGAGTAGTCCGTGGACCAGTCCTTAAGTGTACGCAGTCCGCTGCGGCCGCAGTCTGGGCACGTTGGTTGGCCCGAGGTGCCAAGCTGTGTGTTGCGGCGAGCCGCGCAATATTGGCAGCATTGTAATCGACACTGTAGGCAAGACCAGCGTCCTGGTAAAGGCGGTAGCGCATGCTCGTTTGTGCCTGGGTCGTCTGGGTGGGGTCTCGGGCGATCCCACAAGGGCCAGACGTCAGCAAACCAGGATTGGCCTGTAGTGCGGACTACCTCGGCGGGGAGGCGTGCGTCCTCGGCGTGGCACCTGATCCACTGGGGCCCCATATCCGCTGGTACCATGACGGTGCGCCAGGAGTCGTCCCCCTTAACGTGGACTTGGGTCGGTGCCAGAGCTTAGTAGTGGTGTCGCCGTGATCATGATGGAGGATGACCCAGCCGTCACGCCCGTCCACCGTAGGGTCAATGACGCGGTAGCCCATGACTGTCGTCCCCCACGGTAAGTAGGCGCCATCGAGGTGATCACCAGGGTCGAGCCAGACCTCGATGCCAGGGGCGTTGACACGGGACCGCACATCACGCACGTGGTAGGCGAGGACGTGGTAGGCAGTCGGCTCCTCCTCCGTCACAATGTGCTCCCACGTCTCGATGCCGCTGTTGTCGGAGGTGGAGTTTCCGTCGCTCTGTCGTGACGAGCGAGAGGCAGATCGTCGCGCACGGGCGCGGCCTCGGGCGAGGGCGGCGGCTGCGCTGATGAGGGATGGCGTACGGCGTTCGTCGACTCCAGATGACGTCGATGAGGGGTCTGGGCTGTGGGCTAAGGCTGTGCCTGACTTGTGCGTGCGTGGTGGGTCCGACGCGGCCCCAGGGCTGGAGCCGCTGGGGCGCGACCCGTGTGCGTCAGGGTGCCCCCGCACGGGGACAGCTTGCAAGCCCGTGTACACAAGGTCGATGAGTGGTTTCGGGTCCAGCTGGAGTATGTGGAGCGAGACGCGTGGTCGAGGCTGATTAGGGTCGTCCCTGGTGGCTGCTTCCGTGTCGTAGTGCTGTTTGGCCCATGCTCGCGCCGCTTCTTGCGAGTATAGCGCCTGCGGTGGTGGCCATGCTGCCGCGATGGTTGATCTGCGCCTGGTGCTAGCTTCCTGGTCGTGAGCTTCAGCCGCCTCACGGAGATCTGGATGATCGTAGCCAGCAATGTGGAGGGCGTGCGCGCAGTCACCCATGCCATAGGCGTGTGGAAGGGCACGGCACCTGGAAGCAGCTTCTGTGGGGGCACACCAGTCCATGCGGATGTGGAGGCTCAGGACCCGAGGGTAAATGAGGCGCGCTCCGTGAGCCTCCCCTTTCACGTAGTTGTGCCTGTTTTCCCCGCGCGGTGGTTGGGTGGCTTCGCACATCCAGAGTGCGAAGGGTCCCCACGCGAGGGTGTCGTCTTCGAGACTGTAGGGCGGGTGGGGCGGTATCGCGTACCACGCGGCCAGCGAAGGGTGCACGCTCACGTACGTGCGGCCAACGTTGGTGCCAGTTCGACCCTTCGTTTCACGGCGGGGGCCTGGCAAGAGGTGCCCTCCACAGGCAGCAAGACGGGCCGCACGGTCGCCGCGGGTCCCATGCCAGAAAACAGTGGGCGCGTCGGTGGTGGGTTGACGGAGGTCCCACGTGAGGTATGGGAAAATTGTCTCGCCCGAGTTGCCGCCCGAGTCTTCCAGCACCCAAGTGAGGCGGTTCGGTGGCCTCTGCATGATGTCCGTCCACGGCCCCAGCACTTGGAGTGTTAGGTCGTGAGTGAATCGAGGGTGGTCGTGGAGTCGTAGAGCGTCTTTGATGTCCTCAGTGGACACGCCACTGTTCCCTAGCGCGAAGCCGATTTGGTACAGGGCGTTAAGTATGCTCTTCGGCGGCTCGGGGACCGCTGGGTCACGCTGGATGGTGTTGCGTGGGTTGCGTGTCGGTGGCTTGAGGGCAGTGTAAGGCGTGCCAGGGCCTGAAGGCGCCTGGGGCCTGTCAGGTGATGCATAGCGTGCTCGCCGTCGTGGTGGTTGGGTGTCCGCGTCGGGGGAAGAACCACGAGCGTCAGCGTGTCGGAAGATGGACCACGGGCTGCCATGGGTGCGTTCACTCGTTTCCCTTGGCTCGGTGTCGCTACCGTGTGCGGTGGCATCCTCGTTGGTCAGTAGGTTACCGAATGTCGCGCCGTTCTTGGAGCCGTCTCGTGGCGTCGGGCTGATCGATCTTGGTGTGACAGACGAGGCTCGCGATACGGCGGCTGTGACTTCAACGATGGCGGCGGTGGTGGCGGTGGTGACGTCGGCGACTGCGGCGGCAACAGCTGCAGCGTAGTGTTCCTGAAGCAGCGGATGTCGGAGTGCGTGCACCTGCTGGTCGTCGTGTTCGTCGGCGAGCGTGCACGGCATTTTGTGTGTGGCCTCGTCCTTCGGCTTCCTGCTCGGTTGGCAACAGCGGAGGCACCACTGGGCAGTGGATGAGTCCAGGGCCCGCGCGCATATGCGGGCGCCTACGTGTCCGACAGCTCCCTGGGCAAGAAGTTTGGCACCGACGAGTAGAAGACCACACACAACTCCACCCGTGGCTATGGCCCCTAGCTTGCCGCTGGCCCATTTAAGGACGCCCCCGAAGCCGCTCCCGACTGCAGTGGCTCCGCCCGAGACACCATCTCTGAGTTTGTCGCTGGTCCATTTGCGAGTGGCCCTCAATGTGGACGTGACATAGTATGTCGTTTTGCGTCGGAATGTAGTGGACACCGATGGGCCTGGTGCGGTCGCTTGGCGTCGTCGTCGTTGTCGGTAGCTGGGGTCTCGGCTCGGGGTCGGCAAGTATCCATCGATCTGGTCCTTGTACGGCATTGCTATCGCGATGGCGTACGTGGCCACCAGGAGGCAGATGAGACAGCCACAATGTCGTGATGCCGCTGAGCTGTGCTGGGGCTCGTGGGGACCGCTGGCATCTGGGTGTTCATCATCGATGGGGTCGTTGTCGATGTCGGCCTGCCAGTGGTCGATGGCACTGGGGTTGGAGTCGGTCACGTTGTCGCCTCCTGCGGTCTGGGGGTGTCCAGGTCTAGCCCGTGGTGCAGCGGGGCTGAAGCCGCCACTGTACGGACTGGCATGAGCTGGCGAAGCAGTGGAATGGCTAGTCACATCAGCGGCAGTGCCACCTTCAGCGTCGTTGAGCCGCGCAGAAGGGTCGGCCTGATCTGAGGTGTGGGGCGCACTGCTTTGCCACGGGGCGAGCCCAAAGTAAGGCTCACTGTCGCGGCCACGCTGAGCCGAGTCGCCTGATGGTATCGTGCCGTCTCGATCCTGGATATCGATGTCGTCCTGGCTACCCTCCGACGCGTGGAACGAGTCCATGGATGTATTGCCGATATCGCTGGCCGCGATGTGCTGGAGCAGCCATGATACGGGATCTTCTGCGGCCTGATCGGTGCCGTCCGTCGGCGCCGCTGCGAGCTCCGCCTCGACGAGCGGCAGCATGTCTGGCGGTTGGTGCAGGATAACATCGGCGAGGTACGCCATGGCGTCATGGTCGGGTGGAGGGAGACCTCTTGGCAGCAGAGCATGGGCCCGTGAGAGGTATGGCGGCAAAGGTGCCATGAAAGCCTCAGGGCCAACGAGCGTGGCACGATCGCCCTGGTACTCCAGAAGGAGGCCGAAATAGCGGGTGGCGTACTCGCGGCTGCTCTGGATCCGAGTGAGGTTGCGGTTGATGCGCTGCCTGTCGGGGCCCGCTCTGTGCAAGATGTCCTCGCACATGTCGACCGCGGTGCGATGACGCAGGGCGTCGGTGGTGTCCTCGGACGCCTCAAGGAAGAGGTGATCGTACTGTGGCAGATGGAGCGTCGCCAGGATGTACGGGACGCAGTCCTCAAGCCATGCCCAGAACATGTCCTGGTTTTCCTCACCTGGTGCCCACGCCGCAGCACACGGTATGAGCCGGGCGCGGATCATCATCAGGTGCCAGAAAGCAGGGTCTTCCTCGGGTTCACCCCTATTTCGCATGGGAGTGGTTGGACCCGTAGGGCAATAGCGGGGCACAGCAGCGGGGCTGAAGCCGCCACTGTGTGCCTGGCCAATACTGCACGGACTCGCGGCAGCGGTGCCGTTGACGATCGGATCCAAGATGGTGTAGTGGTCGTACTTGTAGATGCTGTCATCGTAGAGGTAGAAAAGGGACGCACGTTCGACGTGCTGCAGGAGAAACCCACCTCCATGCTGGGGCGCACCGCCTGAAGACGGGTGTGCTCCAGCGAGCGAGGGGAGGGCCAGGCTGCAAGCAAAGCGCCACATGATGGCGAGGCCTGGCAGGCGGCGCGAGCGATGAGCCAAAAGCTGCATGTCAGCACGCATCTTTAGGTACCCCTGCATGCTCATGTACATCGCAACAAACACACCCACAGCAAGATGACAGGTGTCCCTACACCAGGTAGCTTGCTCGTGCTGCTGCCAAAAATGACATGATATAGCAAGGAGGAGGTACGACGAGAAGTGAGAAGGGATGCCTCTGAAGGCGCTTCCTCGGAGGGCTGAGGCGGGCCCTCTGAGGCACCTTCAATAGGGTTCCTGTGTGGCCCGCCCTTTGTCTTTGCCTTTGTCAGCCCCTTGGGGCCCCGTCCCTGGGGTGACCTGGCCTGGCTGGTCGATCCACCCGCAGACAGCCACGGGATCGGCAACTGGTGCAGCTTCCTCCTTTTTGGTATCGAGGGTGGCCACCTGGGCAGGTGGATGGTACCCCCCGTGAGGTGCCCGAGGAGGGCCTGGATGTCGCCGCGCAGTGCAGCAGCTTCGGTAGTTGCCGT
The DNA here is from genome assembly GCA_963575745.1 of Prorocentrum cordatum. NCBI lineage: Eukaryota > Dinophyceae > Prorocentrales > Prorocentraceae > Prorocentrum > Prorocentrum cordatum. The sequence goes on along the minus strand of CAUYUJ010000102.1, from coordinate 130 downwards.
CTGTTGCTGAGTGACGACGGTGGCAAGCCCTCGTTCCAAGCCTGTAACGTGCTCAGTGAGTGTGGCCTGGGATGAGAGAACGCCCGCAAGCTGGACCTGCATGTTGTCCACCGTGTTGGCAAGCAGCTCG
>CAUYUJ010000101.1:114715-118233 GCA_963575745.1 Prorocentrum cordatum | reverse complement strand
GAGGAGGAGGAGGAGGAGGAGGAGGAGGAGGATCTGAGGGGTGGTGCTCTGGAGGCCACCTGGGCCAACCTGGCCCTTTTGTGGACGCCTTGGGCCAGGGGCACCTCTGGCACCAGTCAGCCCGTCGCCCGGGCAGCAGATGCCGCGTCCACCCGCCCCGGAGGGGGGCCCGCGCAGAGGCCCGGGGGCCGCAGATGATTTCTTGCTTGCCCGCAGGCAAGGCGGGCAAGGCGCCCTGGCAGGACACGGCTTTTGCAGGTCTTTGTCGTCGTCGTCGCCGTCGCCGTCGCCGTTGCCGTCGCCGTCGCCGTCGTCGTCGTCGTCGCCGCCGCCGTCGTCGTCGTCGTCGTCGTCGTCGTCGTCGTCGTCGTCGTCGTCGTCGTCGTCCTCGTCGTCGTCGTCGTCGTCGTCTTCGTCGTCATCGTATTTATCGTCTTTGTTGTCTTTCTCGTCCGTGTCGTCTTTGCGTCTTTGGCGTCTTTTTCGTCGTCGTCTTGTCTTTGTCTTTGTCTTTGTTTTTGTCTTTGTTTTTGTCATTCTCGTCATCGTCGTCGTCGTTGTCTTCGGCTTTGTCTTCGTCTCCGTCGTCGTCACCGTCTTCGTCGTTGTCGACCTCGTTTGTCGTCGCCGACCTCGACCTCTTCGATGCGATTATCGTCGTCGACCTGGTCGTCCTCGTTGCTCGGCGTCGTCGCTTGTCGTCGTCGTCGTCGTCGTCGTCGTCGTCGTCGTCGTCGCTTGTCGTCGCTCGTCGTCGTCGTCGTCGTCGTCGTCGTCGTCGTCGTCGTCGTCGTCGTCGTCGTCGTCGTCGACCGCGGCATCGACCTCGGCGCCTGCGGCGCTCCTCCGGCAGGACGCGCCGCCCCCGTGGCTGCGCGCGGGCGGCGCCCTGGACGCCGGTGCGGGTGGGCCTGGCGGGGGCCTCGGGCCCCGGCGCGCGGTGGCGGGGCTTTTGCCTGCGCCAGTCCGGGGGGAAGATGTTCCCGCTGTCGTCCCAGACATGGTCGCGTCGTTAAACGATCAGGACGGCAAGTTTTTTACTATTTTCCGTCCTCGGGGGCCCTCGCCGGGCCCCGGGACCGTCAGAGCACGGCCCAGGATGAGAAGCCGATCCCGGGGAAGGGGTCAGTTCTCGTTGTGATCAGACCACATCAGACCAGAGGATATATTCACCCAGCATGGCCGCGAGGATTGCTTGGGCAAAAAAATTCCTCCGCAACGCAAGTGCGGCCCTCGAAATGCAGGCAGTGCTCGGGGGCTGCCTTGGCGTGTGCGCCCGCCCGCTGCGCAGGGTCGGGCCACGGGGGGGGGGCGGCGGAGGGGGGGGGGGGGTTGCCGACGCGGCCGGCCGAGGCGCGGAGAGCCCCGCCACGCCCGCGTTCAGGCACCCGCGCGGCGGGGCGTGGTGGGAGGAGGAGCCGCGCGCGCGTGGCCGGCCGCAGTGGAGGGGGGTGGCTCTTTGCTGCTCCTCCTGCTCCTCCGCTTCCTCCGCCTCCATCTCTCCTCCTCCTCCTCCTCCTCCTCCTCCTCCTCCTCTCCTCCTCCTCCTCCTCCTCCTCCTCCTCCCCCTCCGCCCTTATCGTTCCTCCTCCCTCTTCCGTCCTCCGGGGGGGGTTCCGTGGGGGATGCACCTCCAGGGTGTGGATGTATTGGGGTGAGGGTCAGGGTGGCAATGTGTCAGGGTGAGGGTGCTTGGGCGATGGGGCCAGAGGAGGGGTGTTGGTGCTGGGATGGCAGGGTAGGGGTGTTAGGGTTAGGGCCCAGATGGTCTTCAAATTGACCAAGGCGGCCCACTCGTTCCTCCCCGCGGGGCTGCCAGCATGCCTGCCAGGGCACCGCAGCGCACGGCAGCGACTGCCACCGATCAGCAGCAAGTGCCAGCAGTACGTGTCATCAGAGGGGGAACGCTCTTCCCCGCGGGGGGTGCTCCAAGCCAGGGCAGCCCACAGCTCCCGAGGACTCCCCCTCGGCGGGCCAGGGGTCGATGAGGACAGGCTGCCTGCCGGCCGGACTGCGGCAGCACTGCTCTCGGTTTCCTATGGGCTGCTGTGACTGAGGTGAGGAGGCCCCCAAGGCGGCCACATGGGGAGGGGCCGAAACGCTTGAAATTGCCGGAGACACCCGCAGTCGAAGAAGAAGAAAACGCGACAAAAAACATAAACTTGGGGGTCCAGCGCAGCTCCAAGAGATCCGCGCGGAGTGCCACAAAGTTTATGCTTTTGCAGGCTTTTCCCTCTTCTAGACAGGGTTCCGGCGGATCCGCGCCCCAGGGCACGACGAGCGGGTTGCCAGAGAGCGCTTCTCTGCATCGAGGGTGCAACGGCCCCCTCGCCCCTGGGCAAGCCTGCGTGGGGGCGTTCCAGCAAGGGCCTCGGCTTCGGGGGATCGAGAGGTTTACATGTCTGCCTCGGCGAAGCGCGGCAGAGGGCCAGTGGACGGCGGCGGAAGCAACACGAGGCCGCCACCGCTGGCGGAAGCTGGCGAAAGGCCGGCGGAAGCCAGCAGAGGTGAACATCGCCCTCACAAGAGATGCATGTTTTTATTTTTTAGTTCTAGGTCTCTAGCGCGGGCCAATGGCACGCGCTAGAGACCCAGAACTCCCCCTATGATACGGGGAGCGGCGTGACGTCGGAGGTGTAAATCCGCAGCCGTTCTGGCCTAGCTCGTTGGTGCTCGGCCATTTTGGCTGGGGTGAGGCGGAAGTGATGAGGGGAGGGGGCGAGGGTAATGTGCTGTTGGGGAGCCGCTGAGACGCCGAATAATCTTCCCTGATGAATGTCAGATGGCCAGCTTGGACCCGGGCGAGGCGCCTCTTCGTTCAAAGCGGCCATCAAGGCACACGGGAGAAGCAGCGAGTGGATCGCAGCGCTGCGCTTGTTCCGGGAAGCATGTCAGTCACGCACGAGAGGCAGCCACAACCTCTACATTGTTGTTGTCAGTGCATGTGGTCAAGGGAGTCAGTGGCAGCAGTCTCTGTCGCTTCTCAACGAGATGTTTGAAATGAAGGCGGAACCCAACGTCATCAGTTACAGCACCGGGATCAGCATGTGCCGGAAAGGAGGGCAATGGAAACAGGCGCTGTCGTTGTTCGGCGAGATGCTGGAAACGAAGCTGGAACCGGACGCCATCCCCCAATGCATATGGGATCGAGCCCCTCCCGCTGAATGGGTACGCCTGTGAGCCTCGCGAAGGCCTCGCGAATGGGATCGCCCCCCCCCTCTCCCCCTGTGGTCGTGGCCCTGTGGGCGTGGCGTGGTCCCTGTGGGTGTGGGGAGGTTCGTCTTCGTCGTCTTCGTCGTCGTCGTCGTCGTCGGGGTTGGCGGCGTCGGCGTCGGCGTCGGCGCCGGGCGTCGGCGGCGTCGGCGTCGGCGTCGTCGTCGTCCCTCCCCCCCCCGTTCTATCTGGGGGGGGTCTGTGGAAGCCTGTGGCCCATCCAACCTGGGGGGGGCCGTGAACCCTCGACCCGGGATCATGTATATATATGTACACATATATATGTACATATATTTATATGTACA